>PVKP010047229.1:0-15143 GCA_004027715.1 Plecturocebus donacophilus | reverse complement strand
CCCATGAGAAAAGCAAAAAGGTGAGCAGGCTCCCCTACAAAGGAACCAATGTGCTTACTATAGACAGACTGAACACTGGAAAAATGAGTGCCTTCTAAAGCCAGAGAAAAAACCAGAACAAAACAAGGGTCCTCACCCTCCCACAGTGGAGGAATCTGATGATTGACGGGACCAGGTCTCCTTTTCACTTGGACCCCGGGAGCCCATGGATACTGCTACTGTGGGGGCCAGCATGTACACTGTTTAATCCACATGCGGGCTGAACATTGTATCACAGACACCCTTGGGCAGTGTTCCTAACAAGAGAATGGCTATACATGGGGCTACTGGAGCTATTCAGGAATATCCTGTCATCCACTCACGTGAAGTAAACTTAGGTCAAAAGGGAGTAATCCATTCATTTCTAGTAGTTCCAGAGTGCCCTTCCCCCTTCTTGGGCATGACCTGCTCCACACGCTGCAGGCATCCATCTCCTTCCCGGCTCAGCAAACTCATCTCAAGTTAGGAGACACAGATCCCCCTCCTCCTCAGCTCCTCTGTCAGAGGAATAACTTGTAGTCTGGTCTTCACTCCCAAAAGAAAACCAAGTTAGCTCTCTCCTACCAGATCTGCAAGCTCCTTTTCTCTGGGTTTGGGCAGAATCAAACCCCCGCAGGGCTGGCAAAACACCATCCACCGGTGGTTGTAGAACTTCTGGCTGATGCCCTGCCTGTTCGGGTCAAATACCCTATGAGTCAGCGGGCTAGAGTGGGAATCAGCCCCCACATTCAACGGCTATTATGAGCCACTATACTTACACCTTGCCAGTCTGCTTGGAACACTCCATTTCTGCCAGTTCAGAAACCTGGAACAAATGATTACCAGCCTGTACAGGACTTGCAGGAAGTTAACAAAAGGACAGTCACAGTCCATCCACCTGTCCCTAATCCCTATAAACTGCTCAGCTGGCTCCCACCAGAACATACCCTGCACACTGCCCTGTACTTAAAAGATGCTTTCTTTGCCATTCCTTTGTCTCCAAGGAGCCCACCCATTTTTGCTTTTGAATGGACAGACCCCGGTTTAGGAGACAAAACCCAATTAACATGGACTCGGTTGCCCCAGAGTTTTAAAAATTCTCCAACTCTTCTTGGGAAAGCCCTTCAGCAGGACCTTGTGGCATTCCCAGCCAGCCATCCCAACTGTACCCTACTGCAATATGTGGATGATTTATTATTGGCTACTGAGACTGCCAAAAGCTGTCTGCAACATACTAAGGACCTACTTTATCTCCTTCAGGAGCTTGGGTATCGCGTCTCAGCCTTTGTGGCTTTGTCTTTCCAGGGTCTCCTACTTGGGATATGAATTAAACCAAGGAAAAAGAGCACTCACCAATGCTCGAAAGCAGGCCATCTGACAAATCCCCACCCCCACCACCAAGAAACGGGTACGTGAATTCTTGGGGGCTGTGGGATACTGTCGCCTGTGGATACCTGGGTTCGTGGAAATTGCCAAGCCTCTGTACACCACTACAGGAGGAAATGGCCCTTCGGTTTGGACTGACACGGAAGAGCAGGACTTCCAGTACTTAAAGAAGGCACTGACTGAGGCCCCTGCTTCAGCCCTTCCAAACATCTCAAAACCATTTCACTTGTTTAGCCATGAAAATCAGGGAGTGGCTAACGGAGTGCTCACTCAAACCTTGGGGCCATGGCGACGCCCAGTGGCATATTTATCTGAAAGCCTGGACCCTGTGGCCTCCGGGTGGCCAAGTTGTCTGTGAGCAGTTGTGGCAGAGCAAGCCTAGCTCATGAGTCTGATAAGCTCACTCTGGGCCAGACGTTAACCCTTACAGCGCCACATGCTGTAGAGACTCTGCTACAAGGTGCTCCAGGCAAATGGATGTCTAATGCCCGCATCCTGCAGTATCAGAGTTTGCTGTTAGATCAGCCCCGATTAACTTTCTCCTCCACAAGATGTTTAAATCCATCTACTCTGCTCCCTGATCCAGACTTCACCTCCCCTATCCATGACTGCCAGGAATTACTAGAAACTAGAGACAGGTAGACCTGATCTCCAGGACACTCCTTTGGAAAAGGCGGATGCCACCGTGTTTACAGACGGTAGCAGTTTCCTTGAGAAGGAGGTATGGAAAGCTGGCATGGCCATTGCCATGGAGACCGATGTACTGTGGGCCCAGGCACTGCCAGCTGGTACCTCTGTGCAGAAGGCTGAGTTAATTGCCCTTACTCAAGCCCTCCAGTGGGGTAAGGACAAACGTGTTAACATCTACACTGATAGCAGATATGCTTTTGCTACTGTACACGTTCATGGGGCCATCTATCAAGAGTGGGGTCTACTCACCTCCGTGGGAAAAACTGATAAAAACAAGGAAGAAATTTTAGCCCTGCTCGAGGCCGTCTGGCTCCCCCTACAGGTGTCTGTAATTGATTGCAGCCATCAGACTAGTGCTTTTTGTCCACTTTTCTTGTCTGTTCCCTGTCGTTCAGCCCTCTGTCCCCTCCTACTCCTTTCTCCTTACTTCTTTTGCAACAGGAAAAGTGCTTGTGAACACCACCTGGAAAGAAAGTACCTCCAATGAAGTTTCCTTTTCAATCGATTTATGTGTTTTGTTCCCAAAGCCCAGTCGTTGCCTTGAGGATCAGCGAAGTTTGCCCCTGTGGGCAGGAGCGGGACTCGTTAACCTTGCTGCAGGGTTCAGACACACCAGAAGTGAAAGTGGATGCGGCAGCTCAACGGATGCAGAAAAGGGACTCCAAAGAGTAAATGTCTCCCTCTGTCCTGGAGACCACTCTAATGCTGCCTGCTGGGATAGTTGCGAGTTTTTCTGCCCTTGTTTGGTCATGTGGAACCTTGGCTAACATTTAATAACTGGATTAGCAGGACCTCTTCTCCTCCTCTTATTGGGGTTAACTTTTGGGCCCTGTCTATTAAATTGGTTTATTAATTTTATAAAACGGTGCATAGCTTCTGTCAAACTTATGTATCTTAGAACCGAATATAACCTCCTTGCTATAACTGAGGAATCAATGATTTGAATCCCCCAAAACACAAGTGGGGAATGTGATAACCTGCTTTTCCAGCTAAAACTAACTCTCTCTTTCTCTGCTTTTGTGAAAAATTTGCTTCAGCTAAGTTCACCCTCCCTTTTAAAACTAGGATGTAAAAGACCACCTGACCTTTTTTTAGGGGCTGAGAGAATTTTGGGCATTAGCCACCTCTCGGTCGCTGGCATGATAAAGGACTCATAATTCAATTGCAGAGTGTGGTGCCTTCCTTGACTCGCTCGGGTACAACCCCAGTACATTTCTTGTTTTCCTTACGATTGTAAAAATTTCTTTTCTATTGTTTGTAGCCAAGAAATGAACCCAGGGCCATGCGAATGGTGGCTCACTCCTGTAATCCTAGCCCTTTGGGAAGCTGAGGTGGGGGGATCACTTGAGGCTAGGAGTTTCAGCCCACCCTGGGCGACATAGCAAGACCCCTTCTCTACAAAAAAATTAGAAAAGGAATGAACCCAGCAGCTCTGGCTGTCAGGCCAAGGTCCTTTCTTCTAACGTAATAGCAGTGAATAGCTGAGTGTTCACCATGTGTCAGGCAGTGTGTGAAATGCTTTACATGTATCCCTTATTTACTCTGCCAAAACTGAAGTTCCAATCCAGAATGGTTAAATATAAAACCTTGGAGAGGAGAAACCCCTCCCCTTATCCAGGTACTTTGGCATCTAAACTATATTTTTTAAGAACTGAGGAGATTAGAGTATTTGTAAAGCATGGCCAAGTGATTCTGCCCTGGTAGAGAAGGATGCCGGGTTCTGGAGAGAGAGCTCCAGACTGCAGCACTCCCTCCTACCCTGGAGGAGCTCCTCCTCCCTCTGCCTTCTTCCCACTAAATGCTTCTGCATTCTTACCAGTCATTCTGACTTAATAACATGCATTGAGTTTTTGAGAGCCCAATGTAAGTGTAAGATCTTATCACTGCTAAGCCACTGTCGATTGTAAAACTCTAACTATTCATATCCTTACATTTAATTACTCTCAAGCTTCATGGTGAGAACACTAGAAGCATTTCCCATTAAATATACATATTTAGTCCAGACCACTCTTGGGAGCTTCTGATTCATATAGCCAGTGGCTTCCAGCCGTTTCTACTGGGATGTCTTACCCCCATTTCCAAATTAACATGTCCGAGCCCAGACTTTCCACCTCCCACTTACCTTCCAAACCTGCTCCCCTTTTATGCGTTTCCCATTGTTATCAATGCTCCATTCACTCCACTCCATAGGATGAGCTGAGGACTGGGAGTCATTGTTGAAACTTTACTCTCGTTGATTCATGACCAGTCCTGCACTATCCTCAACCTCCAATGCCTCCACTGTCACCCATGCGGTTGTCTACAATCATGTCAGTTTCCTGCTTTAAGTCTGTTATTGTCTTCCCATTGCACTGGAAATAAAATCCGTACTCTTGTGGCCCTTGCCTGCCTGCCTCTTCAGTCTCACCTGTGGCCCTCTTTCCCTGTTGGAAATAGATGTTGGAAATAGATCCTTTAGCACTGAGACAAAGGATCTTTAAGCAACATAATTTTTACTTTCTGGACTGCAGGAAGGGTACCTTCACTAGCCATCATGCCTCAAGAATACAATGAATAAAGGAAAACACACAAATTTATCCCCTACACATTTGGGGGTCATCCTTACTGCTGTGTCTGATCTCCATTGGCTGGAGCCAGACTTCACAATCTAAACTAAAACCTGACTGGCTAACAACTTAAAACTTTTCTAAACAGGTAAAAGCAATGGAGAGCTGGGACATACCTGTGAGCACATCCAGCACAGATATCTTGGTTAAAGAACAAGGAAATAGAATGTACTACGTGCCTGTAAGTGTGGCATGTCTAACAGCTACCTAGGATAGGGCTTAATAAAGTTATTAGCACACTTATTCTTTAACAAGAAAGGGCACTTTAAAAAGGAACTTTTCTACTTTCCACATTCCCTCACCAAAGACACTGCAGCCACATGTCCGTTTTGTTCCTGAAACATGCCACACTCATTCCTGAATGAGAGCTCTTGTGTATCGCTGTTTTTTCTGCCTAAAACATCATCTGCCCTTCACATGATTTACTCCTCAGCCATCTGTTCCCAGCTTAAATTTTATTTCATCAAATGCTCCTTCCATGACCACTTCTGGGTTTTTGTGTGTGTGTGTGTGTGTCGGAGTCTTGCTCAGTCACCTAGGCTGGAGTGCAGTGCTGTGATCTTGGCTCACTGCAATCTCTGCCTCCTGGGTTCAAGAGATTCTCCTGCCTCAGCCTCCCAAGTAGCTGGGATTATAGGCCCATGCCCCCAAACCTGGCTAATTTTTGTATTTTTAGTAGAGACAGGATTTCACTATGTTGGGCAGGCTGGTCTTGAACCCCTGACCTCAGGTGATCCACTTGCCTCGGCCTCCCAAAGTGCTGGGATTACAGTCATAAGCTACTGCACCTGGCCCACTCTTTCTTTTTTAAATTTATTTTAATCTATTCCCCCCTCCCCCAGAGACAGGGTTTTACTCTGTTCCCCAGGCTGGAGTGCAGTGGCACAATCATAGCTCACTGCAGCTTCCAACTTTTGGGCGCAAGTGATCCTCCTATCTGGCTAATTAAAATTTTTTTTTTTTGAGACTGAGTCACACTCTGTCACCCAGACTAGAGTGCAGTGGTGTGATCTCGGCTCACTACAACCTCCTCCTCCTGGGTTCAAGCGATTTGCAATTCTCCTATCTCAGCCTCCTGGGTAGCTGGGATTACAGGTATGTGCCACTACATCTGGCTAATTTTTGTATTTTTAGTAAAGATGGGGGTCTCACCATGTCGGCCAAGCTGGTCTTGAATTCCTGACCTTGAATGATCCACCTGCCTTGGCAGCGGGTTACAGCAGACAAGAGCTTTTAAGCAGCTATTAAAATATATGTAAAGATTTCAAGAAAAATATTAACACTGGGTGAACAGATGGAAAAGCTTACTAAAGAAAAACAATAAAAAAGAATCAAATAGAAATTCTAGAACTGAAAAATACAGCATTTGAAATTAAACTCACTGGGTGGGATTAATAGCAGATTGGAAACCACAGAAGGAAAGATCAGTGAACTTGAAAGTAGGAACACAGGAAATTTTCCTGAGTGACACTCACAGAGGGAAAAAAAAAATGACTGAAAAAAAGGATGGTAACCATTGGATGACATCAAGTATTCTAACAAGCATATAATTACAGTCTCAGAATGAGAGGAGAGAAAGATTGGAATAGAAAAAAATTTTTAAAGAAATAATGCAAAAAGTTTTTCAAATTTCATGAAACATACCAATTCACAGAGCCTACAAGCTCAGTGAACTCCCAAGCAGGAAAAATACAAAGAAAATCACTCACAGGCACAACATAGTCAAGTTCCTGAAAATAAAAAATAAAGAGGAACTCTTAAAAGTTGCTGGAGAATAAAAGTCACAGGTACACGTGTTGTATTTTTAGCAAGATAAGAAGATCAGCACCAAGACAAAAGTATGACGAATTGCAGGGTCTTTATTGCTGGCGACCACGGAGGACTCATGTCTCTCCAACCCATGGCCCCGAGTTGAGGGAGAACTGGGCTTTTATGCTAAACAACACTTTTGAGGGGGCTGGGGATTTTCTGAGGAAGGGGGGGACTGGGGATCTTTCAAGCAAGCAGGCAGTTTGTACAGAAGCCAAGGTCAGCAGTTAGAGACAGTGAAAACTCCCAATATCAGTAAGCAAGCGGTTTGTTCAGAAGCCAAGGCCAGCAGCTAGAGACAAGGGGCTTTCTTCTCAGGGTCCATGCTACCCTGAGTGGCGAGTTCTTGAATTCTATTCAAATGAGGCAGGTGTCTGCACCTGGCATTGGCCTGATTAATCGTAATGCCTTATCACTAGCCTGTGAGCCTGCACACAGCCTGTGAGCCTGAGAAGTCATTACATTTTAGCCTGGCTGAAGCCATTTTCCTTGCCACATCACACATGAACCAGCTTGATCTAATTGGCATTTATCAAACACCATATCCAACAGCTATTGAATACATGTTCAAGAGAACATCGAACATTCGTCTAGATAGACTATATATACTAGGCCATAAAATAAATATGCATCACTAAATATCAAAAGATTGAGCTTATACCAAAAGATTGAGTATGTTATCTGACACAACAGTGTTAAATCAGAAATCAAGTAGAAGAAAATGTTAAGAAAGTATCCAGGCCGGGTGCAGTGGCTCATGCCTGTAATCCCAGCACTTTGGGAGGCCGAGGTGGGCAGATCATGAGGTCAAGAGATCGAGACTGTCCTGGCCAACATGATGAAACCCCGTCCCTACTAAAAATACAAAACTTAGCTGGGTGTGGTGGTGTACCCCTTTAGTGCCAACTACTGGGCAGGCTGAGGCAGAAGAATTGCTTGAACCCAGGAGGCAGAGGTTGCAGTGAGCCAAGATTGTGCCCCTGAGCAAGACTCCATCTCAAAAAAGAAAGAAAGAAAGAAAATTTCCAAATACTTGGAAATTAATATATTGTCAGGTAACCCATGAATCAAAGAAATAACAAGGGATTCAATTTTTTTTTATCTGAATAATGATGAAAATGCAACATATCAAAATGTGTGTGATACAGTTAAAGTAGTGCTTAAGGGACACGTATAGCTTTACATGGCTACTTTAGCAAAGTTTCCAGCCTTGTAATCCCAACACTTTGGGAGGTCGAGGCAGGCAGATCACCTGAGGTCAGGAGTTTGAGACCAGGCTGGTCAACATGGTGAAACCCTGTCTCTACTAAAAATACAAAAATTAGCTGGGTGTGGTGGTATATCCTTGTAATCCCAGCTACTCAGGAGGCTGAGGCAGGAGAATCACTTGAACCTGGGAAGCTCATTCAGTTCTTAGCTTCAATAAATATCCTTGTCTCAGAGAGGCCTTTCTTGCCTTCCTGCAGTGTTAGATTAGATTAGTGATAGGCAGAAAGGAGATTGCCAGACATACACAAACGCAGAGACACACACTGTCACTCTAAGTTCCGACTTTACGTAGCCAATGATACGGGACTTGCAGGAAGAGATACGACTACGAGCAAGGCTGCACGTCTGTCTCAGCTTTTCCCTTGCCTCCTTATCCCTTTGCGCAAGAAAGCTCCTGCCAGAACTGAGAAGGAAACTGAATGCTTGCCACATTATTGCTTTATAAAACTCAGGTTTACGTCACCAAGTGGGAAGACTACACTAACAATCTGTATGCTTCCATTTAAAGGCAGCGTTTATAAATACTGGGCTCTGCTAATCCTTAACTGAACTCAGCACTGACAAGACTCTGTCTTCGTCTAGGAGACGAACCACGTCTTTGCTTCCAGCTCTTCAGTATTCCCCACAGCCTGTCTTCCCGTGGCGCCCATCTCTCCCTGCCCTCTGTCAGTTTCTATCTATTACCTTATGCTTGTTTCCTGCCAGCACATTTAGGACCCTCTGAAAGAATCGTTGGTTATCTGTCTCCCCTACTAAAACACAAGTACTGTGGGAGCAAGCACTTGCACACAGCTGTACTTCCATTTCTTAGAACAGTGCTTGGGTAGATATTTCACAAGTATCTTTGAATAACTTAGCAGATTACCTTCTACCTCCAGCCTGCCCACCCTCTACTTTCCTCTCCATCTGTAGCCAGTCAATCTCCCGGCTTCTTCTTGACCTGAGATAAAGTCCAGTTCCTCAGTGTAGCCTGTCGGACCTTGCAGCCTGTGCCTGCCTGCCCCCCAGCCTTGTCTCTCACTCGTCCTCGTGCCTGAAACTCTCCTTTCCACTTCCCCATCCCCTGGCCATTTCTGTATTCCAGACCTACTGAGCTTATTTCAGAGGCTCAAAAGTGGAGTTTGAGACTCCAGAAGCTCTCTGTGACTTCTGTGCCTTCAACAATTTCTTCTCATGTTGAGGAACATTTCTACTATCCCCACTTCTCCATCTCCTTCCATATTACTCTGCGACCTGTACCTCTCCTTAACGCTTGGCCCTTCTTAGCACTTAACCCTCTGTCTTGTATTATACTTTGTCTGCTTTCTCTCCAGACTGGGAGCTCCATGAGACCAGGGGCTATTCCATTTAGGTATACATAAAACAACACACACACATTCATGGATCCTGAAGCCTACAGAGAGCAGTAATAAAGGTGGTTGTTTCTGGGTGTGCAAGATAGGCAGTTTTTTTGTTTGTTTGTTTTTTTTTTTGGAGACAGTTTCGCTCTTTGCCCCAGCTGGAGTGCAATGGCATGATCTTGGCTCACTGCAACCTCCTCCTCCTAGGTTCAAGCTCTTCTCCTGCCTCTGCCTGATGAGTAGCTGGGAGTACAGTCATGTGCCACCACACCCAGCAAATTTTTGTATTTTTAGTAGAGATGGGGTTTCACCATGTTGGCCAGGCTGGTCTCAAATTCCTGACCTCAGGTGATCCACCTGCCTTGGGCTCTCAAAGTGCTGGAATTACAGACATGAGCCACCATCCCCTGCCAATAAGCACATTTTTTAATGCTTTCATTTATCCACATTTTCCAATTTTCAAAATGAGCATCTTTCATTTTTCTAATGAAAAATATTGACTATATATTTACTATAAAGTAACAGTAATCAAGACAGTGTGGTGTTGGTGAAAGACATGCAAATAGATCAATATAGAGGCCTGAAATAGACCCAAAGGTGACTGATCTTTGACAAAAGAGCAAAGGCAATACGATAGAGAAAAGACTGTTTTTTTTTCCCAACAGGTGGTGCTGGAACCACTGGACCGTCATATGAAAAAAATGAATCTATACCTTAAGCCCTGCAGAAAAATTAACTCAGAATGGATCACAGGGAAAATGTAAAACACAAAGCTATAACTCCTGCAAGATAACGTAGGAGAAAGTCTAGATGACCTTGGGTTTGGCAATGACTTTTTAGCTACAACATGAAAGGCATGACCCACAAAAGAAATATTTGATTGGCTGGACTTCATTAAAATGACAAACTTCTGATCTGTGAAAGACACGTCAAGAGAATGAGATGCCAAGCTGCAGACAGGGAGACTATATTTGCGATTATCTGATTGAAGACTTTATCTAAAACATACAGAGAACTCTTAAAACTCAGCAATAAGACAATTTAACAACCCAATTAAAAAATGGGCAGGCCTGGCATGCTGGCTTAGGCTTATAATCTCAGTACTTTGGGAGACTGAGGCAGGTGGATCACCTGAGGTCAGGAGTTCAAGACCAGAGTGGCCAACATGGTGAAACCTCCTCTCTATGAAAAACACAAAAATTAGCCAGACATGGTGGCACCTGCCTGTAATTCCAGGTACTCAGGAGGTTGAAGCACAAGAATAGCTTGAACCCTGGAGGCAGAGGTTGCAGTGAGCAGAGATTGCACCACTGCACTCCAGCCTGCGTGACAAAGTGAGAATCTATGTCAAAAAACAAACAACAAACAAAAGGGCAGAAGACTTTAACAGACACCTACCCAAAGGAGATGCACAGATGGCAAGTAAGCATATGAAAAAATGCTTGACCTTGTTGTACTCGAGCAAGTCAAGGAATGCTCCACACTTTGAGATTGAATTACGAGTCCTTTGTTATGCCGGCGACCGAGAGATGGCTAATGCCCCAAAATTCTCTCGGGCCCTGAGAAAAAGTTAGGTGGTCTTTTATACCCTAGTTTTAAAAGGGAAGGGGGAACCTAGCTGAAGCAAATTTTTCACAAAAGCAGAGTAAACAAAAAGTTAAAAGATAAACTAGTACATGAGAAATAAAACAGTGCCAGGTGCGAGGGGTAAAGCTGTCATAAAAGGCATACAACTTATAGACAATGGGAGCTCTGGGCGTGCAATGGCACCTGCATTCCCAGGCTCTGCTGGTACCACTTATGAACAAATGCATTCCTGGAGGTGCCCAGTGTCAGCCCGCCCCAGCCACATACTGTAGTTACATATTTAATGGTGGGAAAATAACTAAAATGAAGAAGCTAAGATGGAGTCTGTCCGGCTCAAGAAGCTAACATAAAGCCTGAACAGCTTTTAGTCTGAGAAAGAGAGAGTTAGTTTTAGCTGGCAAAAAGCAGGTTATCACATTCCCCACTTGTGTTTTTGGGGATTTAAATGATTGATTCCTTAGTTATAGCGAGAGGGTTATGTTGGGTTCTAAGATACATAAGTTTGACAGAAGCTATACACCATTTTACAAAATTAATAAACAATTTAATAGACAGGGCCCAAAAGTTAACCCCATTAAGAGGAGGAGAAGAGGTCCTGCTAATCCAGTTATTAAAGTAGCTAGCCAAGAGTTTCCGTTAAACATGCTCTGGTACCATGAGGTGTTATTTTCTCGTTCCCATTGGCATTTATTTAAATTTTTTGAACATTCTGAAGAGTATCCTTTATGATTCCAGACTGGTTAGCGTAAAAACAACAGCTTCCCCTAACACTGCACATAAACCCCCTTGGGAGAGAAACACTAGGTCCAGCCCACGGCGGTTTTGAAGAACAACTTCAGCTAAGGAGTCTACCTGGGCATGCCGTGTATTTACGGCTGACTGGAGATTCCTTAAATCAGCATCTGCTTGTTGGGTTAGGAACCCTAGTCCAGCTTCTCCTAGGAACCTTCGTCCACAATCGCTGCTGTGCCGATTGCTGCCAACCCAGCCACACTGAGGCCAGCCAAAAGGGGCACTAGGAATAGGGCCCCTGGCAGACCCTGGGGTGCAGTTCAGGAGGGGCAATGAGAAGCTGTCCCTCTGGTCCACTGTACCCATCAACGTGAGGAAGCACGTGAACTAGCACACACAGGAGAGGTCCAGGTTCAGACCCGTTAACGCAGCAGGTGAGGCCTGCGGTGCCAGCCAGCCAAGTGTTATCTGGTGCCTGGTAGGAGACTGAAGTAGTTAGGGAAGTAAGCAGAGACCGATAACATGTGGCCTGGAAGGGGGAAACGGATAGGTTATACCCCTTACTTACTAGGCAGAAGGCATTTCCTGAAGCATTCCCTAATGTAAGGGAGATGAGCACAACACGGAAGAGGGCCAGTGTTTAACTTGACCTCAACCCCCAATCCAACATAGTATGGAGGTTTGGCCTTCAGGCATAACCAACAGTCTTGGGCCAGTTGAGGCTAATATTAAGGAGGTGACGCACTCCCCCTAAGATGGGCATTAAGCTGGGTTGGAGCCTTGGGGGCTGCAGCCAGAGTTGGGGAGCCTGGACTGGCGATAGGACAGTTGGGCCAATGGGGCTGACTTTATCTGGGTGCAGGCGGAACATAGGGTCTCCTAGATTAGTTAAGGAGCCAGTGGGTTTAGGGGGGCTCCAGGGGATCAGGATCCTCTTCTGAATGGTAAACGTAGTTCCAAGATCAAACCCTTCATTATAGAGTCGCAGCCCCCACGTCATACGGTAGTACCACTGAGCTGAGTTAGGGTTATGGACAGTTATAGTAATGGGGTCACAGGCTTCCATAGTACATGGTTTAGGATGAGAGGTCCGGGCTATGGAAAGGGTTGGGAACTGAGTTGGCCCCCCTGGGTAAGTAGCCAAGGTTACACATGACCAAAAATGGCAGAAAAACTCGTAACTATACAAGCAGGCAGCATCAGGGTGGTCACCAGGACAGAGGGAGACTCATTGGAGTCCCTTTTCTGCACCCCTTGAGCTGCGGCATCCACTTTCACTTCTGGTGTGTCCAAACCCTGCAGGAAGGTTAACGAGTCCTGCTCCTGTCCACAGGGGCAAACTTCGCTGATGCTCAAGGCAATGACTGGGCTTTGGGAACAAAACACATAAATCGATTGAAAAAGAAACTTTATTGGAGGTACTTTCTTTCCAGGTGGTGTTCGCAAGCACTGTGCCTGTTGCAAAAGAAGTAAGAAGAAAGGAGTAGGAGGGGACAGAGGGCTGAACGACAGGGAACAGACAAGAAAAGTGGACAAAAAGCACTAGTCTGATGGCTGCACCTGACTCAGGTGCAGTTTTAAGTGGCCTGACCCAGGCGTGGGAACCCATGTTTCTTGCTGTGTCCTGCTGGCCTTCTTGATGCAGAAGTGATGAATGCAAGCAGAAATACCATCCACCTTTAGGGCCGTGGGTGTGGTAAGGATGAGTGTGAGGTCCTTTCCAAGCAAGAACAAGACCTTTCTTCTGGAACTCTTTGACATATACCAGATTACTTGGACAGACAGGGTGGCAGGATTTTGTCAGATCAGGAGCTGGATTAGGGTGTACTTCCCAGACAAGTGGCTGGATAATATCTTGAACCTGTTAGAGAGACTGCAAGTACTGTAACAAGTTAGCCTGGGATATTTCTTCTAACTGCATATCCCTCAACATAGGCAAAACAGGTGGGGCCCTCCATACATGATTTCAAAAGGAGAGAATCCCACCTTGTAAGGGGTGCACCTGACCCTACAAAGGGCTAAAGGAAGGAGCCTTATCCAATTTTCACCGGTCTCCAGGATTAATTTGGTAAGAGTATTTTTTAAGGTACGATTCATGCATTCTACTTGTCCAGAGCTCTGGGGTCGGTAGGCACAGTAGAGTTTCCACTGGATATTTAACGCCTTGCTGACTGAGCTATGGACAAGGTGAAGGCCGGTCCATTATCAGACCCTATAGCAACAGGCAATCCATAATGAAGGATAACTTCATTGAGTAAGAACATTACTACCATAGTGGCAGTTTCGTTCTTAGTGGTAAAAGCCTCAGTCCATCCAGAAAAGGTGTCTACCAGCACCAGGAGGTATTTATGCCCTGCCCGGTGTGGCTTCGCTTCGGTAAAGTCAGCTTCCCACCTCTCTCCTGGGCTACGTCCTCGGAGATGATGGCCCAATCCAGGCTTCAGGCCTTGCCTGGCAGTAACCTGTGCACAAGCCATGCATCCGGAGGCCACTTGGCTAGTTAAGTCCTGGAGATGTGGGATTTCAAACAGCTTCTCAAAAGTTGGGCAACTTTGTTTCTCCCAAGTGGGTGGAAGAGTGGAGGCGGCTGATTAAGGCCTCTCCGAGGGCCCAGGGCAAGAAG
Source organism: Plecturocebus donacophilus (assembly GCA_004027715.1). NCBI lineage: Eukaryota > Metazoa > Chordata > Mammalia > Primates > Pitheciidae > Plecturocebus > Plecturocebus donacophilus. Next base: position 1,083 of record PVKP010047229.1, on the reverse strand, counting down.
ATTCTAGAGTCTGGAGGGATCCACCATCCATCCTGATTTTTACTGGCTTGCAGATCCAATGCCTGCTTTTCTTTTTCAGAAGAGTATGCTGGGTGGTCAGGGAAATCAGGCTGTGGGAAAGAGATGGCTGGAAGCAGCGTTAGTGGAGTAACTGAGAGAGCAGCAGCCTCATGGGCGGCACAGCCCGCCTTTTGGTTGCCCCTAGCAACAGCAGTCTTTTCCTTCTGATGGCCTTTGCAATGAATTACAGACACCTGTAGGGAGAGCCAGATGGCCTCGAGCAGGGCTAAAATTTCTTCCTTGTTTTTATCAGTTTTTCCCACTGAGGTGAGTAGACCCCACTCTTGATAGATGGCCCCATGAACATGTACAGTAGCAAAAGCATATCTGCTATCAGTGTAGATGTTAACACGTTTGTCCTTACCCCACTGGAGGGCTTGAGTAAGGGTAATTAACTCAGCCTTCTGTGCAGAGGTACCAGCTGGCAGTGCCTGGGCCTGCAGTACATTGGTCTCCATGGTAATGGCCATGCCAGCTTTCCATACCCCCTGCTCAAGGAAACTGCTACCATCTGTAAACACGGTGGCATCTGCCTTTTCCAAAGGAGTGTCCTAGAGATCAGGTCTACCTGTCTCTAGTTTCTACTAGAGAAAGGGGAAGGACACTCTGGAACTACTAGAAATGAATGGATTACTCCCTTTTGACCTAAGTTTACTTCACGTGAGTGGGTGACAGGATATTCCTGAATAGCTCCAGTAGTCCCCTGTATAGCCATTCTCTTGTTAGGAACACTGCCCAAGGGTGCCTGTGGTACAATGTTCAGCCCGCATGTGGATTAAAAAGCGTACATGCTAGCCCCCGACAGTAGCAGTATCCATGGGCTCCCGGGGTCCAAGTGAAAAGGAGACCTGGTCCCGTCAATCATCAGATTCCTCCACTGTGGGAGGGTGAGGACCCTTGTTTTGTTCTGGTTTTTTCTCTGGCTTTAGAAGGCACTCATTTTTCCAGTGTTCAGTCTGTCTATAGTAAGCACATTGGTTCCTTTGTAGGGGAGCCTGCTCACCTTTTTGCTTTTCTCATGGG
>PVKP010047228.1:0-15141 GCA_004027715.1 Plecturocebus donacophilus | reverse complement strand
GGTTAGAACATGTTCTTTTAGCTCACAGAAGTTTCTTATTATCCACCTTCTGAAGCCTGATTCTGTGAGTTCATCACACTCATCCTCTGTCAAGCCTTGTTCTCTTGCTGATGAGGAGCTGTGATCCCCTGTAGGAGGAGAGGCATTCTGATTTCAGGTGTTCTCAGCCTTTTTGCACTGGTTTCTTCCCATTTTTGTGTATTTATCCACCTGTCGTCTTTGTAGTTGCCGACTTTCAGATTGGGTCTCTGAGTGGACGTCTGGCTTGTTGATGATGAAGTTTTTTCTGTTTCTTAGTTTTCCTTTGGGGGGCGCCCCTTCCCCACAGAGCTGGGCCTTCCCGGGTTCAGCTGTGCTTGTTCTCGGTCCTCAGCGCTTCCAATTGCTGTTCTTCTTGTGGAGATGGGACCAGCCGAGCCCGTCCGTCCCGTATACTCCGCACCGGGAATCGCTGTGCTGGGGTGCTGGCAAAACAGCCGCGCCAGCCAAAAGAGTCACTCTGGCAACCCATGTGGCTTCTCTGCCAGGAATCTCCCGGTCTATAGGCAACAAAAATTCATTGGAAAGTGCGGCGTCCACTCGTTCTCTGCGCTTTCACTGGGAGCTACATTCCTGAGCTGTTGCTAATCGGCCATCTTGGATCTCTCCAAGGTCTCCTCAGCCTTTTGAGTAGCTGGGAATACAGGCATGCACCACTACACCTGGCTAATTTTTGTATCATTTTTTTTAGTACAGACAGGATTTCATCACTTTGGCAGGCTGGTCTTGAACTCTGGACCTCAAGTGATCTGCCCACCTTGGCCTCCAAAAGTGTTAGGATTACAGGTATGAGCCTCGTTCCTGGACACAACTTACTTTTTAGATGTTAACAAACTGGAAACAAATAAGTCCTAATGAACTGACTATACAAATATGCATACGAATCAAACAAATTTGAAAGTATTTTAAACCTATTCGGTAGCTATTGTAATATTATACAATCTCTGAGAGGAAGCACAAAGCATTGGATATCATTAAATACCTGTGTCCCCACTCAAATTTCGTCTTGAATTATACTCGATAATTCCCACGTGGTGTGGGAGGGACCTGGTGGGAGATAATTTGGATCATAGGAACAGTTTTTACCATACTGTTCTTGTGGTAGTGAATAAGTCTCATGAGATCTGATGGTTTTATCAGGGGTTTCCACTTTTGCATCTTTCTGATTTTCTCTTGCTACCACCATGCAAGAAGTGCCTTTGGCCTCCTGCCATGATTCTGAGGCCTCCCCAGCCAAGTGAAATTGTAAGTCTGATTAACCTTTTTCTTTTGTAAAAATTGCCCAGTCTTAGGTATATAGTTATCAGCAGCATAAAAATGAACTAATATAGTAACATAGTCAATAACCAGGAGTGGGGCATTATTGAACAGGTAGCCGAAAATGTGTAAGTGACTTTGGAACTGAGTAACAGGCAGAGGTTGGAACAGTTTGGAGGGCACAGAAGAAGAGTGGAAAATGTGGGAAAATTTGGAACTTCCTAGAGACTTGTTGAATTGCTTTTACCAAAAGCCTGATAGCAATATGGACAATAAGGACCAGGCTGAGGTGGTCTCAGATGGAGATGAGAAACTTGTTGGGAACTGGAGTAAAGGTGACTCTTATTGTTTTAGCAAAGAGACTGGAACATTTTTCCCTGTCCTAGAGATTTGTAGAATATTGAACTTGAAAGAGATAATTTAGAATACGTGGAAGAAGAAATTTCTTTCTTTCTTTTTTTTTTTGAGATGGATTTTCACTCTTATTACCCAGGCTGGAGTGCAATGGTGCAATCTTGGCTCACAGCAACCTCCACCTCCTGGGTTCAAGCAACTCTCCTGCCTCAGCCTCCCGAGTAGCTGGGACTGCAGGCACACACCACCATGCCAAGCTAATTTTTGTATTTTTAGTAGAGACGGGATTTCACTATGTTGGCCAGGATGGTCTCGATCTCTTGACCTCATGATCTGCCTGCCTTGGCCTCCCAAAGTTCTGGGATTACAGGCATGAGCCACCACGCCCAGCTGGCAGAAGAAATTTCTAAGCAGTAAAGCATTTGAGACATGACTTGGTGCTGTTAACGTCATTCAGTTTTATAAGGGGAGCAAATTATATGAGTTTGAAAAATTTGAAGCCTAACAATGTTATAGAGAAGAAACACCATTTTCTGTGGAAAAATTGAAGCTGGCTGCAGAAATTTGCATAAATAATGATGAGCCAAATATTAATCCTCAAGACAATTGGGAAATGTCTCCAGGGCATTTCAGAGGGCTTCATGGCAGCCCCTCCCATCATAGGCCTGAAGGCCTAGGACAAAATGGTTTGGTGGGCTGGGCCGAGGGTTCTCATGCTGTGTGCAGCCTAGGGACTTAGTGCCCTGTGTCCCAGCCACTCCAGCCAGCACTGAAAGGGACCAACATATCCCTGGGGCTGTGGCTTCAGGGAGTACAAGCCTCAAGCCTTGGCAGCTTCCACATGGTGTTGAGCCTGTGGGTGCACAGAAGTCAAGAATTGAGGTTTGGGAACCTCCACCTAGATTTCAAAGGATGTATGGAAAAGTCTGGATACCAAGGCAGATGTTTGCTCCAGGGTCAGAGTGAACCTCTGCTAGGGCAGTGCTGAAGGGAAATGTGGGGTTGGAGCCCCCACACAAAGTCCCTGGTGGGACACTGAGTAGTGGAACTGTGAGAAGATTGCCACTGTCCTCCAGACACCAGCATGGTAGATCCATCAGCAGCATATATCATTCACCTGCAAAAGCCACAGACACTCAATTCCAGCCCATGAAAGCATCTGGGAGGGAGATTGTACCCTGCAAAGCCACAGAGGTGGAGCCCCCAAGACCAAGGAAACCCACCTCTTGCATCAGTGTGACCTGAATGTGAGACCTGGAGTCAAAGGAGATCATTCCAGAGATTTAAAATTTGACTGCCCCATTGGATTTCAGGCTCGAATGGGCTCTGTAACCCCTTTGTTTTGGACAATTTCTCCCATTTGAAATGGCTATATTTACCCAATACCTACACCCTGATTGTATCAAGGAAGTAACTAGCTAGCTTTTGATTTTACAGGCGCATATGCACAAGGAACTTGCCTTGTCTCAGATGAGACTTTGGACTATGGACTTTTGAGTTAATGCCGAAATGAGTTGAGACTTTAGGGGACTCTTGGGCAGGCATGATTGGTTTTGAAATGTGAGGACATGAGATTCAGAGGGGCCAGGGCAGGAACGATATGGTTTGTCTCTATTCCCCACACAAATATCATCTTGAATTGTTCTCCCATAATTCTCATGTGTTGTGGGAGGGACCTGGTGATAGATAACTTGAATCATGGGTGTGGTTTCCCCCATACTGGTCTCACGAGATCTAATGTTTTTTTTTTAGGGGTTTTCTCCTTTGCATCTTCCTGATTTTCTCTTGCTGCTACCATGCAAGAAGTGCCTTTCACCTCCCACCATGATTCTGAGGCCTCCCCAGCCATGTGGAACTGTAAGTCCAATTAAACCTCTTTTTCTTCCTAGTTTTGAGTATTTCTTTATCGTTAGCATGAACATTTACTAATAACTAATCCAATTCTACTATGGTGATAGAAATGTGAACATTTAAACCCACAATAGCCAAATATGTACACAAGGATGTGACTCTACTCCATCCAGTTGGAGTTGTATTACCAAATGGAAAATATTAGCTAAAACACGGAGATACTATGAAACATTAGATAGGACAAAACAGCTTTAGTTATTAATAATTATTTTATGAAATATGTTATTCAGCCAGGCAACAAACTACGCTTTATTTAGAGAAGTGCTAAAATTGCAGAATCTAATTTTGGCCACTGGAAACAGAGAGAGAAAAAGTATGTGCCTCTGTGTGAGGACACTCTGAAATGCTATTTCTTCTGCAAGAAGAAAGTTTTAAAATCCCAGCACTCAGTGTGTAGGCCTGGCAGAAGCCATAGAGAAGAGCACTTTATGATCCAGTGAGAAGTAGTCCAACAGAAAGTCTGGTGAGCAGCATTCTAACAGAACATCAAATACACTCTTGTCCTGATAAATAGACAATGCTGTCATTTGTTTCAATTAGCACAAACTTAACAAAGCTATTCCTGTTTGAAATTTTAAGTTAAAGATCAAAACTAGAGAAAGGTTTGATCCATTGGAATGAACCAGAAGATTGAAGAAGAGAGAGTATTCTATAAGTCATCCGTTAAAGGAGTTAGATAATCTTGGAACATAAATTTTATGCATTTTTTTACTACAGCACCTTAAAGTCACCAGGTAATCTGAAAAATGCCTTGATTATGATTTAAAATATTAAATGAGAGATTTGGGCTACTGTCAAGTCATGCCCAAGATCCTTGGGGTCACAGCAACAAGGTGGTGTTTTTATACTTTGTGTGCTGAAGCCTGTGGAAGCAGCTCGGGAATAGCACAGCTGAGGTGGCTGTGGGGACACACAGACAGATGATGCTGTGGACTGGATGTATGTGTTACCCAAATTCATACATTGAAATCCGAAACTCCAGTGTGATGAAAATGAGGAGCGAGGGCTTTAGGGAAGCATAAGTCATGAGGTTTGGAGCCCTCATAAATGGGATCAGCACTCATAAAAATTCACAGGAAAAAAATGATCTCTCTTGACCATGTGAGGACACAGCAAGAAGTCACCCATCAGAAAGCAAAAAGAGGACTCTCTCCAGGAATTGAACAGGCTGGCATCTAGATCTTAGACTTCCCAGCCTCCAGAGCTGTGAGGAATCAATTTCTGTTGTTTAAGCACCCAGTCTCTGCTATTTTTACTATAGCAATCCATGAACATGGATTTTAAGAGGTGTGGGACACTTTGAGAAACATCCTTTGGGAGAATTATTTGCCTTTACAAGACTGCAAGGGCAAAGGGTCTCAAGAAGGTATATTTAAAAACAACATGTTCATCTTGAGGAATTTTATAGTAGCCATTGTTTCATGCATTTTTTATCACCTGGGAAAATGGAGAGATGCACCTGACCCCTTTACTTGGATCTTAAAAGTTGTTTACCAAATCCCAGCTTGTTTCTGGCATAGACAAATAAGGAAGCACTTTGCTAAACTTTAGCAAGCTCTATATTTGACAGACTTCCTTTAGTGCCCATAGTGTTGAGTTTGGAGGGTGTTCCTGAAAGGCAGATTAAGCAAAGTGGGTCTGGCTTGTGAGCCAAGGGAATGTGAAGCTGGCTAGAGAGGAGAAATAAGGGAGAAAGAGGGATAGCCAATTATAAAGAGTTGGAAATGTGTTTAGCAAAACATTGCTGTTCAGTTTACTGCTCTTTGTCCAACACAGAATAATTTATCTGCTACCTTGCAAGTCCATGTCACCAAGTCTGACTTAGCAGAAGTAAGACTTCTGGGTTTCAGAGCACATTCTCTTCCTTTTGCTGCTAGACTTAAAGGACAGAGGAAACTCTCCTCTAGGACTGATAGTGAAGACACAAGTGAGACACTATTTAATTATTGCTCAGAATCAGGAAAGAAAGAACCAATGATCACTTCTAAGGCAGATCCCTGATGTTTAGAATAGGACAAAATTTAACTAGACCAGTGTCTTCACTTCATATACATGAAAACTGGACTTCTAGTTTAGAGAGGCCAGTAGAAAGGAAGGCAGCAATAGTCCATGACAAGCAACAAACCTCAGGGAGGGGAAAAAACTGATTCACAAAATTGTCATGTTACAATATTTACAATTCCAACTTTTAATAAAAAACTATAAGGCATGCAAGTAAACAAGACAGCATAGCCCAATCACAGAAAAACAAAATTAATAGGAACTGTCTATTAGGAATCCCAGGCAGTGGACTTAACTAGAAAGATGTTAATATTTACCCACCTTATATGTGCTCAGAAGACTAAAGGAAACCATAGACAAGGAATCACTAAATCAGCCCAAGTAGCACAGTAACTTCCTCATTAATGTGGACTCACCTTCATCACCTGCAACCCTGCTTTCAACTTTCTGGAACTCTGACTCAACATTTCTCTCTGACTTGCTAATAAATTATATAAATTCCAGTTGTTATACATGCATGCATGGTCATGTTCTTAAACTGCCACACTTCTCAAGGACTAGGATCACAGTAAGTCATACTAATCTCTGTGCTGTACTTACTGAACAAGAACAATTGCTTGTGAGATTCTGCCATAAAAAAGGAGTCAAATTGAGACTCAATTAGTCTAAGATAATTCCTCTGCTCCTCAATATAAGCCAAGAAAGAGGAAAAGATGAAACCTTCTAAGATGAAGGAGACATTCCTCCAGGTAGGAATTCAGGGGAATTCCACCACCTTGAAGCAGTCCCAAAACAACTAAAAGAAATGGTGTATTGGTCCATTCTCATGCTGCTATAAAGACATGCTTGAAATAGGTAATTAATGATGGAAAGAGGTTTTATTTGGCTCACAGTTCTGCATGGCTGCAGTGACCTCAGGAAACTTAAAATCATGGCAAAAAGTGAAGGAGAAGCAAGGCACATCTTCACTGGCCACCCCAGGAGAAAGAGAGAGAGAGAAGGGGGAGGTGCTACACATTTGCAAACAACCAGATCTCATGAGAACTCTATCATGAGAACAGCAGGGGGGGAGCTAACCCCATGATTTAATCACCTCCCACCAGGCCCCTCCTCCAATCCTGGGGATTATTATACAATTTGACATGAGATTTGGGTGGGAATGCAGAGCCAAACGATATGAGATGGTGTCTCTAACATTTGAAAAGGCATTATAGAATCCAGTCCTTTGACAACTATTGAGCACCTACTTGTGCCAGTCACAGTGCCCAGAGATAGAACAGAGAGATGGGCACACCTGGCCTCTGCTCTTGCAGGCCTGGGGAAGTCTTTGCTCAACCCTCCAATGGATGAAGGGAGTTAAAGCGTGCCATTTTGATTTCACAAGCATATCATTCAAAGGATTTCACAGCCAGATTATACATTTTTTATTTGCCAATTCCTCCAGTGTAACATTTTCACTTTGGTGTAGAGAGTAAGGAATCACCATTGTAATGGGGCATGCATGTAAATAACAATCATTGAATTTAAGAAGCACAGCTAATAATCATCATTACAAACAGAACACCTGTTCTGTGACCATTGCTTTGAATGTGCTTTGTGAAAGTTATCTTTTTTTAAGTCCTCACATTATAGGGTGGGTATTTGATACATTCATAGATAATGAAACTGAGGCTTGAAGTGATTGTCACTTACTCAAGGCCCCAGGGCTGGTGAGCAGTGGAGGATACTTTCAACAATAAACTATGGAGAGGTAGTGCCACCCCCCAGGACCCTATGGCCATCCATCCAACTCCCCTCCATCAGTCCAGCGAGGAATAAGGTCATGCGGGAGCCAGTGAGGCTAGTTTGTATCCTCGGATAGATGAAATTGCAGTGCCCTTGCCATGAATATTTGTTTTGCATTACACATCAATAAGAGAACAAAAATCCCACCAGACTTGTGTTTCAAAATATCTATTAAAATATTTCTCTTTCCTACCACTGAAAAGTGAAAATATTTTCCCCAAAAAACTAATGGATCTATATCCAGCATCCTATTCCTTTTTAGAACTGATATAAAGAGGACCTGTTGGAAATTCAAATGATGAATGAATAACTGGCATTTTGGCAAACACGGTTCATGTTGGAAGAGAAATTCTGATGAAAGAGCTCTGAGTGAGCTCACGGGTAACACCTTTGAAGACCTTTTAGCATCCTTTGGAAGACATATACGGGCAACAGATGACTAAAAGTCATCAGTGTTCATATCAAAATGAGATATTTTGAATTTAGATGTGTTTCTTTATTATAACTTCATTAACCTCTAAAATAGTTTTAGCGTTTTCCATATGGCCCACTGTTGAGGGGGAAGCCATCTTCATGTTCAATGCCAAGGCAAGGGCTTGGGTTTTGCTCTGTTTCCATTTAAGGAAGGTGACAGATCTAAGTAGAGGAAGTATCACCTTGAACAGATACAGGCAGGCAATGTCCCCACCTCTCCTGAGATGAGAGACTTACTGAGTAGATGAGAGCTGTTGGCTGAGAGGAGGCAGGAAATGGAGAGGAGGTGGCCCAGTGCAGCTGTCATTCATCCTCTGATTTTGAGACATGAAAATTACATTCAAAAGCCACCTTGTACTCTGAAACTCTCCCTGTCCAACTCTCTTTTTTGCCTTCGTTTTCTTCCTCTGCTGTCTTTTTGTTTTACTTTGACCAATTATTTTCTGCATGGCAGATGGTGCAGGGACTTAGAAGGATGGAAGGAGACCTTTCCAGTCGCGGCATCTGCTGCAAACATGGACGAAGCTCAGCAGGGGCAGGTGCTCAGGGGATGCCCTGCCTCCAAGGAAATATGTTGCTCAACTTCCAGTGATCATCTCTCATGGGGATTCAGAGTCACTTGATTAATTAGGATTGAGTTTGGATCTTGATTCCAAAACAAATTTATGCAACTGTGAGTAATTCTCTCAACCTTCCCAAACCTTGGCTTCCTCAATCCTAACTGAATAAACTGGGTTGCACATGCAAAGCATTGACTGCCTGCACCAAGCAGGTGTTCAGTGTTCAATGCATTTGGTTTTGCCCTTCTCTTTATCTTGCATAACCTTTTCTCCAAGGACAAGGCTTTTTCTCTCCTGCATCCCAGCACTAGCACTACCTCTGGTACAATAAGCATTTACTGGAGGAAGAGCAGCTGTAGCATTCTTTAGGTGCCTCTCCTGTGCCATTTTCTTTCACTGCATTCATGCAGCTCAAATACTAAGTAAAGAAAAAGGAGATAAACAAAAGGGCAGGCATGCTAAAGTTTTCCAGTTTACAGGAACCCACCCAGATTGACCAGGCTTATGTACACCTACAAGAGTAAGAAAGCCATCTGTTCCCATTGCAGCTAATCCTCTCTGTGTAATTGACCCTAAATGAAGCATAAAGATACTGGCCAGTGTTCCACACCTGCAATCCATCAGTCAGGACTTCCTGTGTTGAGTCCATTCCCACAAGTCCTCAGGGGCCCCTGGCTCTATATTGTTGATGTGATACGGAGCAGGCTTTTACCAGGTCAGTTTTGTGATCATGGATTCCAGAATCATGTCCTCCACAATATTCTGAACTGTTGGAAGGCAGAGGCTAGTTCACCTATTCTTCTTTAATATCTTTCTCAGTTTATTGGTATTTGGTAGAAAATAAATGTGTGGAGTAAAGGTATTTCATTATCTGTTGCTGCATAACAAATTATCCCTGAAATTTATTTAGTGTTTTACAACCAAAACCATATTATCTTACTGTTTCTGTGGGTGGAAAGGTGGGTGCCACTTCTGCGGGTGCCCCTGGCCCAAGATCCCTCATGAGGCTGCAGTAAGGTTGTCGTACGGCTCTGTGGTCTCCTTTGAAAACTCACCTGTGAAGGGGGCAGTTCTACTTCCAAACTCATTCTTGCAGTTGTTGCAGCAAGAATGTTGCAGCATTCAGTCCCTTGCTGGCTTTGGCCAGAGCCTGATCTTGGTTTCTTCTCTCATGGGCCTTTTCACAGGGTAACTCACATCCTGATATCTGCCTGCATCAGAATGAACAAGTGCAAGAAAATGACCGAGACAGAAGCAGTGTCTCTGGAGCCCAGGAACACCCTGGCACCTCTGTTGCATGCTACTTACATGAAGTGAGTCTCCAGGTCCAGCAGGCTTTCAAGGTCAGGGGATTACAGAAGGGTATGAACTCCAGAATGGGGACTACAGGGGACCCTTCCAGAACAAATTCTTTTTCAACCATTTGTGATTTTAGTTCATATTCATCTATTGCATTATGCAAACTTGTATCCACCTTCATCCTGGAGGGACACGGATCAGAAGCGGGCTTGCTGACAGCTCCAACAGTGATCGTGCCATTGCTGAGCCAGCACTGTGATGTTTCTCTAGATGTTTGAAGTTTCACCTCAGATATTCCTCATCTTCGCTTGGATGTAACGCCTTTCCTTTTGAAGGTACATTGGTGGATATGCCATGGAATATGTTCTCCCTTCTTCACATTTCCTTAGATTTTAACTGGGTCAGCAATTTACTTCTACTGAGTCCATGGATTCTCTACTTTACGTGAGTTATTTTATTTAATAGGACCAATGGCTGCTGGAGATACAGAAAATGTTACAGAAAAGATCTTCATGCAACATAATCCTCACAAACATAACATTTTGCAAAATACATTATTTTCTGAAACTTACACAGTATTCTGAAGGCAGCATAGCCTCATGAATATGGTCCAGATTCTGGAAAGTGGCTGCACAGGTCAGCTCTCTGCTGAATCACCTGGTAGTGACACAACCTTGGGTCAATTACCCCATCCCTCTCTGCCTCAGTTTCTTCATGTACAACATAGGAATAATATTAGTCTTTTCCTTATTAGGGATGTTATGGATATCAAATGACTCACTATTTGGAGAATGTTTAAAACAAATTATGTCTTTTGTTACTCAGTTTAAAATTGTTTGTTAAATAAAATAAATGGCTTTGGAGAAAGGATTCAACATTTTCCTGGCAGATGTGCCTGGCATACTTATTTCAGTCATTGTTTTGAATCTTAACTAATTCTTGTATCCTCAGGAGGAACCATGTAGAATAAATAATTTGTCCTTCTTTGTGTCACACCAACATGAGCCCAGGTCCCCTCGGGGATGGAAGCAGGATCTTACTTCACCCTTTCTGACCAGGGTTTCTTATTGTGCCTGGCACACAATAGGCATTCAATAAACAGTTGTTTAATCAATTTCATATTGTTTGGGGGTGACAATTGGCAATGAAAGAATGAAGGAGATACTGTCCTTTAAATAGAGTTTATTTTGGCCACATTTGCCTGCAGTTTAGAAAAGCGAGGTATCTTCTTGTTCCATTACATCACCCAGCCAATTAATCAACACTTGAATGAATCCCCAGACAGACCCTTCATTTTGTCTACTTATTAACTTTCATTGTGTGCAATAGCCAAAGTGTAATTATGAACAGGATGGATTATGCTGTAAACTTTTTTCCTATTACACCATTCCTTCACAAATCCCCTTATTAAAGTGTACCAGGGTTGATATATTATGTTAAGAAGGTTTAAAACATAAGGTGACAATGACCTTCCCTTTAATTAACTATGATGGAAACAAAGGTGAGAACAATGATGATGAAGCTCAGCTGAAAACCATAAAACATCCTCCATGCTGGAAGACAGGACACAGCTACAAAAATAATCTTGCGATTCATAGGTTAAGTGAGTGTTCCAATGTGCTGCTTCCACCATTATTTATTTACACATAACTCCACAGTGTCACAGGGCACAGAGAACAGTCAAAAAACCTGCAAATGAACACCCAGCTGCTGCCCACTGAAATCAGATTTTAGAGCTGAGGTTATTTTGTTTAAAAAAAGAAATCAACATTATTGAGCACTAGTCTAGTAATATAGTAGATAAAGAAAGCACAGAGGTTTGCTATTGTTGTTGTTGAGGTATAATTTACATACAGTAAAATGCACAGATCTTGGGTGTTTGGACAATGAGTGTTGACAACTGCATGCATTTGCGTAATCACCACCCAATATAAGACATATGACAGTTCCTTCCTCCAGAAAGTCCCCTGACACCCTTTACCAATCAATCTCCCTTCAGTATCACTCTTCTGACTTTTACAGATTTGTTTTGTCTGTCCTTTGATTTCATGTAAGTTGAATCATACATTATGTATTTTTGTAACTATATATAAAATCTGTGCTTTATGTAGCCACCATCTATTTTAATTTGTAAGTACATTTTTCTCTTTTTGTTTTTCTGGGTAGAGAGAAAGGAGAGCATGCATTCTGTGGTGCAGACCTGGTTCATTTGCTTTCTCTGCTGTTCTGCACAGGCTCATTGAGTGGTTGAGAATTGCTGGCCTTCAGGAGCTATGGTGCCAGTCTTGGTCAACTGGCCAGCTGTTTGTCCCACCTCCTTTACCAGAAGAAACTGCCCAGAGGGTCAAACTCACCTTTACTGCCCTGGGCCCACCTTCCATCTCCCATTAGCCACACCATCCCTCTGTATCACAGTGGAGGAAGCTTTATCTTGACAGAAACGTCTCTCTAGTCTTAGCTGCATGAGGTGGCTCATGCCTGTGATCAGCACTTGGGAGGCTGAGGTGGGTAGATCACTTGACTCTAGGAGTTTGAGACCAGCCTGGGCAACACAGTGAAACCCCGTCTCTACAAAAAATTAGCTGGGCATGGTGGCACACACCTATAGTCCCAGCTACTCAAGGGGCTGAGGTGGGAGAATCACTTGAGCCTGGGAGATTGAGGCTGCAGTGAGCCCTGATTGTGCCACTACACTCCAGCTTGGGCAGCAGAATTAGATCCTGTCAGAAAAGGAAGAGAAAGAAAGAGAGAGAGAGAGAGAAGGAAAGAAAGAAAAAAAGAAAGAAAGAAAGAAGAAAGAAAGAGAAAGAAAAAGAAAGGAAAGAAAGAAAGGAAAGAAGGAAGGAAGGAAGGAACGATGGACAGAAGGAAGGAGCAAAGGAGAAAGGAAAAAATCACTTTAGAGTAAGAAATTTATTTCAATGACATGTTGGGGATGCATCCTGTGATGGTGGGTTAGAGTTTTTCAGAAGGCTGAAAGGTAAAAGAAAAGAAAAACTCAGGGTTTATCCCACTGGGCCTTGTTTCACTGGGGTAATTTAACCAGACAAGAAACAAGTCTCTGCTGCTCAGAATGGCTCTGCTTCCCAGAACGCATTTCTTGCCACTAAAGGCAGACTTATGCCCTGAAGAGCTCTGCTTCGTATGTCTGCAGACAGGCACCCAGTGGGATTAGAACAGAATTTGAGGAAGAACAGGCAGTTGTGATAGTTAAGGATTTCCTAATAAATACATTGTGTTATAGGGCCCTTGCATTTAATACATTTGTCAGTTTGTAGATTGACACCCAGTCATCCAGGAGCACATTTTGTTTTAAAATCTGAACTTTTATTTTTCAGAAGCTCACCTGAAAGCATGTCCTAATGAGTTTGGAGTCTGGGTTGTGAGTTGGAGGCAGAAACTGTGGTCACAAAGGGCAGCACAGCTTTAACCTGCCACACGGAGAGGCCCTAGAGCACAGAAGCTTGTGGCTCAATCTGAGCCCTTGTGGATGAACTGTACCTAGCTTAATAGTCAGACAAAATTGGAAACCTAACTTAACAGTATGCACCTGTAACAATGACTGACTGTTGGCGAATCCCAGCGGCCATACTTCAACCACTCATGTGCGCTTGAATGTTCAGACTGCCTTCAAATAAGGCACACACCAAGCTGTGACCAATCTCACTGTTTCTGCACCTCACTTCTGATTCCTTTACCTCACTTTACCTTTTTTGTCTGTAGATTTGTTCTGAGCACAAGGCCCCCCTGTAGTCACTGTGAATCTGCTATGATTCTGTGGGCTGCCCTATTCGCAAATCGTTCATTGTTCAACTCCTTTACATTTAATTCAGCTGAAGTTTTTCTTTTGTCAGCACGGACAGCCTGCACTCTTCAAGTGTGGGTAGGATTATTCTACATATGCAAAGACCCCACTTGCTCCTATTTCCAGTTCCTTCAAGTGAACTCCACTGTAGGGCATTTAATATGGTAAAGCAGGGTGGAAGTGGATGTGTTCCATGACAGCATGAAACAGACACCCACTCCTGTCCTTGTCCCTGGTGAAACTGGAGCAGAGGGCTTTCCTGGAGGTTTGCTCTCTGTCTTCATCTTCTGACCAAGGAAGGAGAAGCAGGAAGGGTTGCCTCTTAGTCAGTCCACTTTCCACTTCCAAGCATTGCTGGTCTTGGGTGCTCAGCAAGAAGCCAGTGAATGCCACGGATTTTAATTCCACACGCACCTCTCTTTGCCGGCCCTTCTGCAGGATGCCAGCATGGGGAATGCCTCTGTGTGTGGGACTGCACATGATCAGGGCACTTCTGTCCTCAGTCCTAGTGCCACCATGATTATGTTTCTTAATAGCATTAGCTCATGTACAATATAAGAGGAAACTGAAGTTGAGTAGAATTAAGGAACTAGTTGCAGTCTATAGAAAAAGTTGGGATTTCAAGGTAAACCTCCAGATCATGTCATATAGTGATGAGGTTCCAAGAAAATTATTCAGGGTGGGGGCTATGGAAATGCCAGGGAGAGCTTGGGTAGAGATCCTGCAAAACATCACCATGGGGGTCCAGAGGAGTCATGTGAGGATTCAGTGAAATGATGGCCAATCCAAACCAGGGAGCAGGCTTTCTCACCCAACACCAAATCTGCCTGCATGGACTTCCAGCCTCCAGAACTGAGAAATAAATTTCAGTTGTCCAAGTCACCCAATCTGTGGCATTTTATTGTAGCTTTTCAAGCCAAGACAGTATCTGCTCAAATGAACTGGAAGGCTTAGGGACCAGGCAACAGACTATGTGTTCTTTTGCTGCTCAGTTGGTGGGATTTATTATGTCTGAAATGCTAGATGTCAAATGATTAGTGACTTAGCAGAGCCACCATGTGTCAGCTGTTGGTTCATTGACACAAACACAGGGCACTGACAATTTCCAGGGGGATAATCTCTGGGTGGCATGATGGGATGAAGCTAGTCACCATTTTTCCTCCATTTACTAAAATTTGGGCACAGATATTCTTTGTAAATTGAAAAAAAAAAGATTTCAGCCTCAAAAACTGTTGTCTTCCTGAACACAAACAATGCATTTTATCAGTCTTGCAGAGCTGGTGACAATTTATGCTGAGTGAGTAGTAAAAAAATGCGGATTTAATTATATTTTCTATCAGTGTACATTGGGAGGATAGGGTGCTAATAAACTGATATTTTTTACAAGGCTATTTATTTGTTAATACTGCACAAAGCCTAAATAATTTGGTTTTGTTTTAATTTGATAAATGATTGTATTACACTGAGTATGCATGTGTATGTGTGTACAGTGAGGAGGGAATGAAAAAGGATTATACAATGGGAGATAGCATTTTTTTAACTTAGGGTAATAGTTGTGTATCTTGTTTGCAAAAGTCAATACTCCCTAAATAAGCACATGAAGACATTAGACTACCAAAATACACACACACACACACACACACACACACACACACA
>PVKP010047227.1:0-15171 GCA_004027715.1 Plecturocebus donacophilus | reverse complement strand
GCAATTAAAAATTACTGTAGTTAGCTATTTTTAATACATTTGTCTTTTAACTTTTATACTAGAGTTAAAAGTGATTTATGTACCACCCTTACAGTATTGGAATATTCAGGATTTGACTATATTTTTACCTTTATAATGATTTTTATACTTCATGTATTTTCATGTTGTTAGAGTCCTTTTATTTCAAGTCGAAGACTTCCCATTAGGATTTCTTGTAAAGGGGTTCTTCAGAGTTCATGGATCTGGGTATTCATTTCTCTCTCCAGATTTTAGAATTTTTAATCATTATTTCTTTACAAAAGGCTTCTGCCCTCTTTTCTTTCTCTGTTCCTTCTGGAACTTCCATAATGCGTATGTTGGCTTGCTTGATATTGTCCCTTAAGTCCCATAAGCTTTTTTTTTTTTTTTACTCTTTTTCATTCTGTTTTCTTTTTGTTCCTCCAATGAATTAATTTCAAATCTCCTGTCTTTTGCTCAAGATGATTTTTTTCTGCTTACTTGAGTCTGTGATTAAAATTCTTTATGAAATTTTTAAATTCAGTTATGTGCTCTTTAGCTTCAGAATTTCTTTTTGATTTATTTTATATGGTTTTTATCTCTATTAAATTTTTAATTTGTTCATTTTTTAAAGATTTGTTTAGTTGACTGTGTTATTTTGTAGCTCACTAAGCTTCTTTAAAAGGATTATTTTTATTGGTGTCAGGAAGAGCATAGATCTTCATTTCTTTAGGGTCAGTGTTGGGTGCATGTACGTTTAGCATTGTTATATCCTCTTGCCGAATTGATCCCCTTATCATTATATTATGACCTTCTTTGTTTCTTTGTATGGTTTTTAGCTTAAAGTCTGCTGTATCTGATATAAGAATAGTTACTACTGCTTGATTTTGGTTTCTATTTGCATGGAACATCTTTTTCCATCCCTTTACTTTCTTTCAGTCTATATGGCCTTACAGATGAGGTGAGTGTCCCAGTGGGTCATATATTTTTTTTATCCATTCAGTAAACCTATGTCTTTTGAGTGGAAAATTTAATCCATTTCTATTTAAGGATATTATTGATATGTGAGGGCTTATTCCTGTCATTTTGTTGATTGATAGCTGACTGTTTTGTATATACTATGTTTATTTCTTTCTCTCCTTTTATCATTGTGGTTTGGTGGTTTTCTATAGTGTTATCATTTGAGCCTTTTCCTTGTATTTTGCTCTACCAATGGATTTTATATTGTTGTGTGTTTTTATGATGGTAGATATTTTTCTTTCACTTCCAGGCATAGGATTCTCTTTGGTATTTCTTGTAGGACTGGTCTAATGGTGATGAATTCCCTGAACTTTTGCTTGTTGGAGAAAGTCTTTATTTCTCCTTTATTTATGAAGGATAATTTTGCTGAGTTTAGTATCCTTGACTAACAAGTTTTTTCCTTTTAGTACTTTGACTGTATTATCCTATTCTCTCCTCTCATGTAAGGATTCTGCTAGAAATTTATTGTTAGTCTGATGGGGATTCATTTATAGGTGACTAGATATTTTTCTCTTGCTGTGTTTCAGAATTCCGTTTGTCTTTGACTTTTGACATTTTGATTGCAATGTGCTGTTGAGAAGACCTTTTGAACAGTATGTATTTGAGGATCTCTGGGCTTCCTCAATCTGGGTGTCTACATCTTTTGCTAGGCTTGAGAAGTTTCAATCTATTATCTTGTTAAATAGTTTTCTAACCCTTTAGTTTTCTCTTTGCCTTCTGAGACCCCCAAAATTTGAATACTTGGTCACTTTATTGTATCTCATATGTCATACAGACTTTGCTCATCCTTTTTTAATTCTTCATTTAAAATTGTTTTCTAGATAGGCCATTTTAAGAGACCTGTCTTCAACTTCTGAGATTCTTCTGCTTGGTTTTTCAGTATTTTCTTGGATCTCCCAGAGCTTCTTCAAGATTAATGTTTTGAATTATTTTTCTAGGAATTTATAAATTTCTTCTGGATTGAGATCTGTTGCCTAGAATTATTGTGATCTTTTGGGGGCATCATATTTTCTTGCATTTTCATGTTTCTCTTGTCCTTATATTGATATTTGTGCATCTGATATAACAATTGCTTTTTTTAATTTTTGAATTCACTTTCATAGAGGAAGACTTTTTCCTGAAGACATATTTATGTTGATGGTTGGTAAGAATACTTTAGCTTTGATTCAGAGTGCATGCAATAGTGTAGACTCTGGATGATTTCTTCAGCTATGAATAGCATTGGAGGAATCTGTGATTTCCTCAGTGGCTTGGCTGAGGTTGTGAGTAAAAGCTGTAGTGAGGCTTTGCTGGGGATGGGTATGCCAAGTGGGCCAGCTCTCAGGCCCTACTGTATCAGTGGCAGGCAGAATGTGCTTGACCTTGGGCAACTCAGTGGTATAGACAGGTACTGGTTTTACTGGGTCCAGGTGGGCCAATTCTTGGGCCTTCAAAAATGTTGCTTATGTACAGGCAGTTGTAGCAGTGTGCCAGATGTGTGAATGGGTCCCAAGGTCCCTGGACATCATCTCTGACATAAGTGATGGGAGTAGCAGTGCCTTAGGTTCCCAAGTGGCACTTACTGATGTTAGCAGTGGCAGTGATGGGCTGGGAAAGCCAGTCTCCAGGTTCCTAGGTGGCACATGTAAATGGGTGTAAGTGGCGGTATTGGCAGCAGAGTGCGTAGGCCCATCTCCAGGTCCTGGGAATGATTAATTTTTAACATTTTCAAGTGCACTTATGATTTCTTAGTTAAATCTCTGTTTCATTTATTTGTTTGTTTACTTATTCTATTTTAGTGCTTTCTCTAGGGTTTACAAATTGCGTATTTGCATTACTAGAGGCTATCTTTAAATAATGTTATAACATTTCATGTTATAATGGTCTGAGAACCTTACAACAGTGTACTTTTATTTTCTCCCTCATTTTTTATGCTGTTTTTTATCATATATTTTACTCTACATATGTTATAAATTCAACAATATATTATTATCCTTCATATTTACACAGCCAATTTTCTTTCATAGAAATTTTAAAATTGAGAAACTCCTATATGTTTATTCACATATCTATCATTTCCAGTGCTTTTTGTTCTTTTATGCAGATAAAAATTAGCATCGGCTATCATTACTTCTTGCTTGAAGAACTTCTTTTAATGTTTCTTGCAGTACATGTCTATTGGTGGTGAATTATCTTAGATTTTGGTGATCTAATAAACTATTTTGCCTTCATTTTTGAAATGTTTTTTTTCTTGGAATAGATATCTAAGTTAGTAGTTTATTTCTTTCAGTACTTTAAATGTGTTGGTCATTTGTCTACTGGCTTGCGTAAGTGGCTATGAAAAGTCTGCATTCATTCTTCTTTTTGTTCCTGTCTATGTAACTCTTTTTGTGAAGGGAAGTTCTAAAGTTCTGAGTGCTTTTAAGATTTAAAAAAAAATCACTAGTTTTCAACATACTGATTATGATGTACTTTGGTATGGTTTTGTTTATTTTTACTCTGGGGTTCTTGGATCTATGCATTTATCATTTTTATCAAATTTGGAATAGCTTTGAGTACTATTAATTCAAATCTGTTTTCTAATTATATGTATGTTAACTGCTTGATATTGCTTCATAGGTTGCTAATATTCATTTTGGATAACTTTTTGCTATGTGTCAAGTTTGCTGATCATTTCTTTTTTAGGGTCTAATTTTGTGTTAATGCCTCCTAATATGTCTTTCATTGTAGCCATCTCTAAAAGTTTTACTTCTATCATTTTTTAATACCTTCCATTTATCTCTTAATTATGTTCACGTTTTCTTCTACTTGAACATGTAGAGTTTATTTATAATGTCTGTTTTTATGTCCTTGTATGTTAATTTTACCACCTCTGTCTTTTTTGTATCTGTTTTTATTGGGTGATCCTTCTGGTTATGTCAGACATTTCTACCTTTTTTACATTTCTAGTGTATTTTTATTGGATGCTAGACATTATGAATTTTGGTGTGATTTTTTTCTCATTCTTATAAATACCTTGAGACTTTATTTTGAAAACCAGTTAAGGAATTGAAATCAATTTTATTCTTTTGAGACTGGATTTAAGCTTTTAAAATTGCCACTTTACAGTAGCCTGTAATCTGGGGATAATTTTGCTCTTATACAAAAGTGATGTCCTGAGAATTCTATTCAATGACCAAGGTATTATAAAATCTTTCCATTCTGGCTAGTAAGAACACCAGCTATTCTCAGCTTTTTATGAGGAGTTTTCAACCCCCTGTTTCCTGGTGATTCCCCGGTCTTCGTGGCTTCTTTCTTAGGTCTGCAGATAAGCACTCAACTAAAGATTCAAGGATACCTTTATGCAGAAGTCCAGAGCTCTTTGATTCCTCTTTTCAACTAAATGAGTCTCCTAGGCTCTGGATTCTTCCCTCTGAACCACAGTCTACAAAGTGAAAATCTGGGAATCTGTAGGGCTTACCTCACTTGTTTTACTGCCTATTGTCCAATGTCTAAAAATCATTGTTTCAAATATTTTTTCCATGTGGTTCACTGCTTATGGCTTATGAATATCTGTTTTGCATTTCCTACATTTGGACCTGTTCAAAGTTATTTTATCCTGAGTGTCCCAAATGGACCTCTATTATTCATTCATTCATGCGTTAGACATAATTGACATGCCATGTGCTGGAAAGTTTGTGAAGCACTAGGGAAACAGAGTGAGTGAGACACAGTCACTGTCTTGGAGAGCTACCTGTGTGTGGGAAACGAACTTTTAAAATGATAATTGGGCTATGTGGCTACAATGTCTGCTATTATGAGAAGATAAATAATGTGTCATGCGAAACCAGAGGAGAAAAGAATTAATTATAACTGGGTTGGGCTAGGATCAGGGAAGAGTGGTTAAAAATGATTTCACATATGAGGTGACTTAACTGTGGTACAACTCAATAGTCTATGTCTCACAAAAAACTAATAAGCAATGAAACAATCTTTTTGGTATAAGGGTTATAGCTGTTGGAATTCCTAGTAAGCAAACGTGAACACTTAAAACTTATATAATAATAACATAAGGGTTTAACCTTATTACATGCTTAAATATAGGAGAACAAAATAGGTAAGATGTGAAGTAGTATTGCAAATTTTAAAACCACAGTTCAGTAGCACTAAATAATTTTTGTTTGCTTATCCCTTTGAATGATCATTCCATTTAATATTCATAACAGCTGTGGGAGACAGTGTCTTTATCATCAGCTATCCTTTGCAGATAAACTGAAATATCGACAGGTTAAATAAATTGCCATAAGCCCTGCAAATGCTATGTGGCAGAGTTTGGATTCAGGGTGAGGAGGTTGTAGGGCACCAGAATTGTAGTCTTAACTGTTGTTAAAGCAAACTAAAAATGGCCTGAGAAGGACTATGTACTTTTATATTTGAGTCCTTGTGGATGAACTGTAACCTAACTTAATAGACAAAACTGAAAACCTAACTTAATAGTATGCACCTGTAACAACAGCTGAGCATTTGCCAACCCTAGCAGCCAAACTTCAACCACTCACAGACTGCTGAATGTTCAAACTGCATTCAAATAAGGCAAACGCAGAGCTGTAACCAATCTCACCATTTCTGTACCTCACTTCCGATTCCTGTTCTGACTACGAGGCACCCCTGGAGTCTCTGTGGATCTGTTGTGATTCTGGAGGCTGCCCGATTCACCAGTCGTTCATTGTTCAATTAAACTCTTTTAAATTTAATTCAGCTGAAGTTTTTCTTTTATCAGTTGGTGTCAGAAGCGGGATCTGAAGTGAAGCTTCTAGCAACTCCAGGAACGCTGAGTGAACACTCAAGGTGCCTGCAGGACCCACTTGTGTCCGTTGATCTTTCAGAGCAGTTGGGGATCCTAGGTAAGCTCTCTCTGATTTCTGAGCTCTACGGATTCGTGTTTTGAGGTCTCCAAGTTCCTTTGAGCAAATTTCTGATCCATACTGGGTTTGGAGCCACTACAGAGACTGGACAGGGTTCAGGAATGGATTTGGTCTGGGAATTAACTGGATTGGATCCAGTTAGAGGCCTCTTATATCTGACTGGGACAGAAAGGAACGGTAGTAAGCAGTAATACTTCAGGGGTTATAAAATTTGTCTTTTGAAAATTCATAGACTTTTTGTGTTATACCCACTTTGTTTTATTTTTCTTGCATGCTCAGGTAGGAAAATATCATTGGCTAAGTTAATCAAGAGAACCTGAGTGTAAAGCCAGTATTTTAGGTAAAACTGGGATCCTTAATTTCTGGAAAACTTGAGTTCTTTCTGGTTTATACTTTAGGCCTGGGAGGCAGCAAAGTCTTAAAGAAACAGCAAAATCTTACTAAAGATAACTTACAGTGGAAGTGAACAACAATGCATTGAAGTACATTTAAAAAATGAGGGCTGTCAGTAAAGTCCCTTTTAACTAAGAAAGTTGGCAATACAGCATGTCAACTGCTATTCTCTTTGGGATAATCTGCCTTGTATTTTTTGCTGATGGCTGTGGATGTTAGGATTAGGCATGTACAGGATCATGGGATATGGGGAGCTCTTTCCTCCCTAAAAGGGGAAACTTAAGAGATTGTGGGGCTGCTAGAAAAGATCACTTTGCTACCCAGAAGCAGCCACCTGAACTTTTCAGTGTCACTGCAATGGGTGGATCTTTCTCTGGCCTCCCTGATCATTTCACCTTCCCTACTCTACCACAGGCAATGCTTTTCTCTTTCTCCTTTCCCTTTCTTATCTTTTCTATTACTCAGGGCGATCATGTTGCCCAGAGACCACAGGTTGAAACTCCTGGTTGGAGGTTGGATTAACAACGATGGGGCCCAAGCAGGGGCAAGTTTGAGCCTTACCAGTTTGATATTGGGTGCTAATCAGAGTGGCTAATGTCTGTGTTTTGTCACACATATTTTACTCTGGCCGGAACAGAGAAATTTTGCTTTATGATGTGGCTTGGCCCCAGTGTGATGGTGTGGCCAAGTCGAGTCACTATAGGAGCTCAGGGAAAGGGAACCCAGAAGCCTGGCATGCCAGCAAAAGGGTAAGAATTTCTTACTAGTCAAGTTTCTGGCTTCTCTCTCTCTGGACAAGTGGTTGAATAAATGGTAAAAATCATTGTTTATCTCCATCTTGTTTTATGTTCTTGGGAGCTTGACCTTGTAACCGTGTGGCAGTACTTTCTTTTGGTTTCCGCCTTCCAGGGAACAGGAATTTTAGGGTTTATACCATATTTAGCTCTAAAAATTATCTTGAGTAGTTAAAAGCCTTTGCAACTTCAAAATTAACTAGATTTCCTCTGAAAATTATAATAGAGACTGCTCTGTGCTATAGCTCAGTAGCTAAGGTTTTTGCCCTTTTATGCTGGTGGTCCAGGTTCAATTCCCTGCTTAGGAAGCAAGTCCTTTTTGGGTTAATATCTGCATTACTTTGTCTAGTCTCTTCTCTTCCATGTACTATCTTAAGTTTTCCTTTCTCTGAACACCTGGGAGGTTATCCTTGGTAAAGTTCAATAGCCAGAAATATCGGCCGTTTAGCCTGGCTAAAATTGTGCAATAAAAAATTTTTAAAGGATGTTATTAAGAGTGCTAGGGTTAAAAGTCAACTAATTAAAAGTGGATATTTAAGCTCTAACAGCCTGGTCTCCTTGGAAAAAACAGGAGGCACCAGAAACCCTTTTCCTGGCCCTGTTCTTCCAAGGGCTTCACTCTAAAGCCAATAACCAATTAAGAAACTTAAAAACTGGCAAATGAAAAATCTTACAACTACTATAGGAGTATTCTCTGTCTGTGCGATTTTATATGTTGTGTTTATATGTTTATATAAATGAGCTCTAATTTGCTTAAACCAAAATAAGTGCTTAAATCGAACATTTTGAAAGTAAAATAAAAACAGCTTTAAAGATTATGGATAAAATAAAGACATTTTGTCTAAATTATGCAGTTCAGATATTAGGTTTGCTAAATGCTTTAAGTCATAAACTGCTTTGACTTTTGAAAATTGTTCAGTTTATTTTGGAGACATTAAATTCTAAATAAGACCTGAGGATATATGGAATTAGCCATGCCCTATTGCTATGCAAAGAAGGTTATAAAGAAAAGAGATTTTATATAAAAAAGGATGTTGTATGGTAAATTCTTATCCGAAAGTAAAATGACTGGTTGTTTAAAAAAAGGGATGTTTAGGGCAAGTCAGAAAGTCTAAGTGTATCATACATGGTCTGTGTAGATTATGAAAGAATTGATGAAAATAAATTTTTGGTAGAAATGTTGTACAATTTAAAGGTGATTAGGCCTCCTAAGTGCTTCATAAAATGCTGCTGTGACTCTTAACTGTACAGCTTGCCTGTTTTACAGTGAGGTAAGGCCTGAGACATGTAAAGTTAGATGTCAGAAAGAGTCAGACCTTACCTGTATTTCTGTCTGGGTCCTAGGCTCCACATCTAATACATAATTAAAATCCCTTACTTATCAAGGTTTTCACCAAAAGTAAAAGTCACTAAGCATTAACACTGTAATATGTAATTGAGATTACTGAAAAAACAAGGTATGTAAGGAGAATAAAATGTGTTTTTGTAAGAGATTATAAGAAGGTATGGGAATGTGAATTTCTGCCTAGGTTAGAGGGTTAAAGAATTGTTTTAAGTTAAATAAAGTTAAAGGTAAATCCTAGTGACCATACTTAAACCACTCATAGACTGCTGAATGTTCAAACTGTGTTCAAATAGGGCAAATGCCAAGTTGTAACCAGTCTCACTATTTCTGTACCTCACTTCTGATTCCTGTATGTCATTTTAGCTTTTTTGTCTATAAATTTGTTCTGACCACAAGGCATCCCTGGAGTCTCTGTGAATCCGTTGTGATTCTGAGGGTGGCCCGATTCACATAGTGTTCATTGCTCAGTTAAACTGTTTTAAATTTAATTTGGCTGATTCACATAGTGTTCATTGCTCAGTTAAACTGTTTTAAATTTAATTTGGCTGAAGTTTTTCTTTTATCACTGTTGTATTAGCTATTTTTTCTCTCCAAGTTCAATAACGGTTCATATCTTCTTTCACAAACATCTGTTAAAAAGCCTTTAAAATGACCCAAACAAACACATTTTAAATAACTAGCTACATAAATAAAAACTTTAAAAAATACATATAAAATAATTAGCCAAATAAATATAAAACTTGATGGAAAAACTCAATAACACATAGAACCATAATCTATTATTCATTTATGCTTCATGTAGTGGATTCCCTTTTAGAATTATCCTTGGGAAAACAGTTACATATAGGGTACATGAGTAATCAAAGAAATTCGAATAGGATAAATATGATACACTATTTTGTATTTTTCGATCTTTCAAACTGGTAAAGATCTGGACAATATTAATAACTAATGTTAAAAGTGTGTGAGAAGATACTCTTTTATATATTCATCATCACATTGAAAATTGATAGCATTTGGAAGCTAATTTGGAAATATATAATAAAAGTCTTAAAATTTCATTTCTTTTGACACTATATCTCCAAGGAGTATATTCTAAAGAAATTATTATAAATGCACACAAAGACTTATAAATTAGAAAGTTCATAATAGTATTATTTAAAAGTGATCAGTCATAAATTAAACAAGATTAAAACTATAGAATGAGGCCAGGAGCAGTGGCTCACAGCTGTCATCCCAGCACTTTGGGAGGCCGACGCGGGCGGATCACGAGGTCAAGAGATGGAGACCATCCTGGCCAACATAGTGAAACCCCATCTCTACTAAAAAATACAAAATTAGCTGGGCGTGGTGGTGTGTGCCTGTAGTCCCAGCTACGTGGGAGGCTGAGGCAGGAGAATTGCTTGAACCTGGGAGGCGGAGGTTGCAGTGAGCCGAGATTGCGCCACTGCACTCCAGCCTGGCGCCTGGCGACACAGTGAGACTGTGTCTCAAAAACCAAAACCAAAACCTGTAGAATTGGTTAAATTAATTATTGTATAATACTTCTACTTGATGAATATTTATATAGTAAAAAAATTTATATGCCAATACAACAAGTAGGGCATAATTTCAGTTTCATACAGGTGTACACACAAGTGACCCTCAGGGCTTATACTAATCACATGTACTTATTTCTTCTCTTTTGTATTTTCTAAAACTACAACCATGAATGTGAGTTCTTTTTACAATCAGAATCACACACACATACACACAAATAAAGAAATGCAGTATCTAAGAACAGATTTGAAAATGTTTGAACTTAGAAAGGCATATTCAAGAAAAAGCAAGGAGGGTATTACACAATATTCTGCTACATTTGTCAATCTCAGGATGTCATGGTTAATTCAGAAATATAAATTATTAGAAATTTTCTTTGATAACTTGGCCAACTTTTTTATATTCCTGTGAATGTAGCTATGTACATGGTTAATGATCTTGACTTAAAAGATAAGCAGTTCCATCAATCACATGGAAGTCTCATTCACACAATTTTAAACATTCAGGTATTTGGAAATCTGTTGATATTAAATGATGAGATTTTCTTCTAATGATTCCTTTTATCCTCCTTGCCCATCCTGTTTGGGAAATCCCTATTTCAGGCATTTGTGGAAAGAGGGCTGTGGCAGAACTCCAGAGAACAAAGGAGTCAATTCTCAGCTTTTGAATTCAAAATAGAGTTTTGTTAAGGAGATTGAAAGAAAGGGCTTATGTGTATGCCACACACAATGGTTTGGGGAAGAATGTTGTGCAATCTGAAAGCCAGTTTTCCTGCCTTTGACTTGCAGTAAGATTCCCTAGGCTGAGAGAGAAGGTGTAGGAAAGAAAGTGCTACAGTGAGGGATGAGGAAAGATGGCAGTGACAATAGTAAACCTCAGTTCAGAATGAATATTGGAAAGCAGAGGAGACTGGACTTCCCAAGGGATATGTAGCAGCCCCTCAGAGACTGTAGCAAAACTAGACTGGGTGGGAGGAGTAGAAGGCCCAGGAGGAACTGGGACATGCACCCACGTAGCCCACAGCACCAGAATGGCAGGAGAAATCATCTGAAGGGGGCAGGGGCAGATCTAGGTCTCATGAAGCCTGAAGCTTATAGAATTTGGGATATCCATTTTAGGAAAAAAGAGAATATAAATATAGATTTAGAAATGGATGTGAATATTTATTAGACGTTGAAAATAGATCACAACAAATTATTAACTTTAAAAAGCTGACAAATACCATCAACATCAGAAAATCTTAAAAAGTAACATAATGTTTTTGTTAATAAGCTGTTTGACATGTCCTTTATAATAATTTATTTTTACAGTTCTTGGCTTCATGTACATTGATTACCTCTTCCTATGATAACATCTTTTAATGTTATTTCTATGGCTTTCTATACAAAGATAATTTAGTCTCTCTTCTACACACTTGTTAAAAAAATATTGAAAATTTAAAAATAAAATTTAAATAATTTTTTTTAAACCTTGGGGTTTTGTTCAGTCAGCTGAGGAACTTAGAATTTTATTTTTGGTTTACATTAGCAATTTTTTAAAATTTAGAATTAAATTGTAATTAAAATTAGAATGCTACTTTGGCTAAGGAGAAACCTGAAAAACCAGTTCTGGTCATAGACTGGAAGGGAGGTTGGACACACCTCATTACGCTCCCTTTCTTTGGAGTTTGGGCACAGCAAACAGCATTAACATGAAAATAGAGATTGTGAGGCTGACAAACAGACTCTTTGCAGCAATAAGATACCAAATTCCAACCTGACTCTGGAATGGCATCATGTGACAGATAGCAGGCCCCAAAAAATATTAAGCTATTTTACCCCAAAATATATTTCTTTGACATATTTTGAAATGGCCCTGCAAAGCCAGGTCTTGTAGTGAAAATTTGCATTCTTTAGAGAATCTTCTTCTTTTTCTAGGTCTTTTCCTGATCTAGGAGAGATTTAACTAAGAGTCTGATACCTTTTAAGTTCCAAAAAAGTCATTTATCATTCATCGTCTATTATCTCTGAAGTGTCCTGCTTAGAAGCTGTATCTGTCTAAAGAGAACTTTGGCTTCCAGAGTCCCCCTTATTTTAACTCAAGCATTTCTTTTTGCTGACTTCAACTCTTTAGGCAAAACTTAACTCTTTTAATCAATTGCTAATCAGAAAACCACTGAATACACCTATGATCTGTAAGCCCCCTGCTTTGAGATGTGTTGCCTTTCCAGGCTGAACCAATGTAGGTATACTTTATATGTATTGATTTATTTTTGCCTGTAACTTCTGTGATATGGTTTGGCTCTGTGTTCCCCCTTAAATCTCATCTCATAGCTCCTATAATTCCCAAGTGTTATGGGAGAGACTCCATGGGAGATGATTGAATCATGGGGGCAGGTCTTTCCCCTGTTGTTCTCCTGATAGTGAATGGGTCTCATGAGATCTGATGGTTTTAAAAACAGAAGTTTCTTTGCACAAGCTCTCTCTTTCTTGCTGCCATCCATATAAGATGTGACTTGCTCGTCCCTGGCTTCTGCCATGATTGTGAGGCCTCACCAGCCATGTAGAACTGTAAGTCCAATAAACCTTTTTCTTTTGTAAATTGCCTAGTCTCAGGTATGTCTTTAGCAGCAGCGTAAAAATGAACTAATAATTCTATCTCCCTAAAATATATAAAACCAAGCTGTAACCTGACCACCTTGGGTACATGTTCTAAGGACCTCTTGAGACTGTACTCCAGACTGTCATTGCTCATATTTGGCTCAAAATAAACCTTTAAATATTTTACAGAGTTTTTCATCAACACTAATGTGATAATGTTGCACGCAGATATACTTGCTGTTATAATACTGCTATAGATTTGTGTTCTACAAGGAATTCTGATAATCGTAAGAATTCTAATTAGTTTTATTTTGTCAAGTTCTATCAGAATGAAAATAAGTAAGGTGTATTAATATTTTTATATGCTGCTGCATTACTGTCTATATTTCTGACAGGAGAGTGTGTCCATTTTGACCAGGTATTGATGAGAATCAGACTTTCTGCTTATGATTTTTCATATCTGATTACTGGAAGAATTTTCCACAGACTAGACTCTGTTTCACATACTTACAGCCATTTCTCCTCCACTCAACACATATTTTTAATGCCAGGCACTGCAGGATACATTTTATATTGCACCTTTGTGTCATGATAGATGAGTTGGCACAGTAGGTTTTAGGAGAATTGTTAGGAGGCAACTTGGGACAGCCAGAAATAACTGTACGTGGAAGCGACTGTGAATTTCATAAATACTGATGTAAATACATGTCTGACTCAGCTTCCTCTTTTCTGGATATTAAAAATGCCATCGGCTACTCTAATGCTTCTTAATGATAGGGAAAGTGTAGATGAGCATACAAGGCATTGATAAGAGGTAATGGTTCTAGTCAATTTTGACTAAACTATTTTAGCTTTGCAAATTTAACAAAACAAATACTATCAGAACACATTGCTGGAGCTCCTCTCAGCATCTTGAATGGGACCTACACGAGTGTGTGGAACATGAAGGCTGAGATTTTCTAGCTTCGTGGTATACCTGTCTCTGACTGGTAGATGGATGACCCAAGATTCTGGTACATCATGAAAAGACTATACAGGGACCCCACACTTCCTTTGAGTTACTATGCAAACCTCTATGAATATAGATACCACAGCAGAGAAAAAAATGTTCTCTAATAACGTAGGTGGAAATGTGTAATTTGCTGGAGTTAATTAGCAAAGTAACTTTATGAGAAAGTCCTTAAAATACAATAATTTTGCAAAGTAGAGAAGAGAAAATCTAGCTTAGTGAACCAGTCATTGTCTATGTGAATTTCACCATAGTATCTAAATATTTTGGAAGCTTAAAAATAAAGTCTTCTACTCCATTGCAAATATTGGTTTTAGTGAATAAAGTATATCATTTATACTGTAGTTCATTCTGAAAGGAAAATTCTCTTTGCCACATTCATGTGTAGAAATATTGGTTGGACATATATGAGATTCTGTCATTGGACAACCTCCAGGGCTGCCAATGGCTCTGTAAAAGCATGCCTGGAGAAATGTGCAATGTTTTCTCCACATTAAATTTATCCTTTTAGGGTTAATTGAGAATTTAAGGGCCAGCCATTTCCTTTAAGCCTAAAGGGATTTATGTATCCTTCAGAATTTCTAGGCAGACCATGCGCACCCAAGGAACACTGTAAAATAAATCTTCCCAACAGTCTTGCCTTTGGGAGCAAAGCTTCTACATTTTAAGATTATTTTTAAACCCAAAACATGTCTGTCTGTCATCAGTGAGCTATTTTTACTGGATGACACATAAAAGTAGAGGCAAGTGGGAAGCCCCTCAGAGCAATAGCAATTCAAAATAAGGAGAAACGGACTCCAAAGTAGAGGCATGCAAGAAAAAAATGACAAAATCAAAACAAGAGAGTTAAAATACCTGAGAGATAAAACAGAAAAAATGTGGTGGTGTGAGAAACACGGGCAGCATGTTAGACTTCTCTTTAGTTGTTAGGATTTAGTAATAACTGTGACTTGCTTTCCTGTGTGCGACAAGCTGAGTGTTTTCAGAGAATGTTATCAATATTCAAAAAGAATTAGCTATTATGTTTCAGTGCCTGCTCTGGGTGAAGAAACTAAAATACATTAGTTCTAAATCTCCTGCTAATCTTGAACTTGAGAATTGTTTTCTTTATTTACTAATCTACAAAACAGAAACTTAAAAAATGTAAGTAACAAGTAAGTCATGAGGGCTCATCTTAAGCATACATGACTTGTGCTGTAATGGATTTTGTGAAATTACTGATGCTTTCATATTTCACTTCTCAACAAACATCATATTCTCTATCTGATTTCACTGGTCCTTCAATTATCCAGTCCATAGTTTTCCAAGGACAGCTAAAAGTTGAGACAAAAAGTATGTATCTTTTAGCTTCCATTCTCAAAGTTCTGTGTATTTTTAAAATACATAGAATCCCAGAGTTGTTTAAAAATTAAGTCTTGACAACATGCATTTATGTTTGCTACCCTCTAAAATCTTATCAAAATGGTAATAAATAAATAAAACAAGGATTAATGTACAAGGACAAAGAGAATGGTAGATGAAATAACTGCAGGCAAGAAATTTCAATGATCTTCTTTAAAACAAAAAGGAGAAGCAGGCCTGGCCTGTGATGATGACAATGCAGCTGGTCCGA
>PVKP010047226.1:0-15146 GCA_004027715.1 Plecturocebus donacophilus | reverse complement strand
TTCTTTCTTTTGCTGTTTCTTTCTTTCTCCTTTTCTCTTTTTCTAAAATCTCTTCCTCTTTCTTTCTCTTTCATTCTTTTTTCTTTCTTTTGCTGTTTCTTTCTTTCTCCTTTTCTCTCTTTTTCTAGAAAAAAAAAAAGTTACCTATTTAATTTTAAATATTCATGTTCCTCTTCAAATAAATCATTATTAGAGGTGGCTTATGAAAATTGATATGAGTTAAAAAAGAGTCAGTGGGGCTAAGAGAGTAGAAACAGTAAGATAAAGCATGAAATATGCTCTTTAAGATCCCACACACAAAGGAGTCTTTAAGTGTCTCTGAGACTCCAAGCAACCCACGAGAAAAGGAAAACACAATCCTGTGACGTGACTTACTGTGTCCTTGATATAAACAAACCATAAGGACTACATACTGCAACTTCATGCTGCGGAGACTCGAGACCCACAGCCCTGTTGCTGTGTAGGGCCAGGGACAGAGTCCTTTACCAATATCCTCACAGAGTTAGCAGTGGTGGGTTTCCCAGCTGCCTTTGGGTTTGCTTTCCATGTGCCTGAGCTCTAAGCAGGAAGAGCTGCTTCATGAAAAGAGCTCCATGGGAAGGGCTCTGAGAACGAGGTCCATGCTGCTCTGGATTAATCCTTTGCCAAGTCCTCAATGAATAATTTTTTCTCAACTTTAATTGTGAGGTGATGATGTTTTCAACGTTTGACTCCCTCATACTGGAATGAAGATGGTCTTCCTTGCCTTTTCATTTGAAGAATGACAGGAAAATGCTTGGTCAGAGTAAATTCCAGATTCCATGCTCTGCAGAGAGCTGGACAGCCTCTTAACCAGGACACCTGCCTGAGAGCAGGTCCTGCTGCCTGTCCCACCCCTTGCCCAGCATCTGGGGCTGACCTCTCTCCACTGTACAGGAAGCTTCCCGAAGGCCAAGCCCATCCCTGACTTGCTCACTGTCTATATTGGTCTGCAGGGGCTGCTATAACAAAGAGCCCCAAGTTGAGTGGCTTAGAGAACAAAATGTATTGTCTTGAAATTCTGAAGAATGGGAGTCAGAAACCACAGTGTCCTCAGGGCTGGTCCCAGGCTGCTCTCTTTGGCTCTAGACGGCCATTGGCATGTTTACATGGCCCTCTCCTGACTGTATGGTTGTCTGTCTCCAAATTTCCCCTTCTTCCAATGACGCCACTTCTCCTATTAGATTAGGGCCCATTCTAATGACCTCACCACACCTCTGTAAAGTTTCTTTCTCCAAATAAAGGTCACATTCTGAGGTTCTGTGTGTTAGAATATCAACATATGAATTTTGGGTAAACACTAGTCAATCTTAACATCATCATAACTCCAGTTCCTAACACAGTATCTGGCACTAAAAAAATATTTGGAGAATTAATATATGAAGACATAAATTGGAATCTATTTCATCAATAGACAGAGTGTGCTCAAGGCCCAAGATTTTTATGTTATAGTAATAATTTTGGGCTGGAAAATCTAAAATAGGTGTTACTAAATGCTTATGTTAGTCATAAAAAGGCTTAGCAAAGTTTAGCAGAGGATGTCTCACTTTAAGGTATGTGACTTCCTGAGGAGCACTCCAAGATAAACTCATTATAAAAAGTACCTCTCAGTAAACAAATGAGTTGAACTTGCACCTACATAGGGTCATTCCCCAAACATGTAGGCACACCTTGGAGATACTACAGGTTTGTTTCCAGACCACTGCAATAGAGTATTTCAATAAAGAAAGTTGTATTCATCCGTTTTCATACTGCTATGAAGAAGTACTCAAAACTGGGTAATTTATAAAGAAAAAGAAGTTTAATGGACTCATAGCTCCACATGGCTGGGGAGGCCTCACAATCATGGTGGAAGGCAAAGGAGGAGGAAAGGCACATCTTACATGGCAGCAGGCAAGAGAGTGTGTGCAGGGGAACCATTAGATCTCCTGAGACTTATTCACTATCATGAGAACAGCGTGGGAAAACCCCACCTCCCACCCCATGATTCAATTACCTCCCACCGGCTCCCTCATATGAAACATGGGGATTATGGGAGCTACAATTCAAGATGAGATCTGAGTGGGGACACAACCAAACTATATCACAAGTCACACAGGATTTTTGGTGTCCCAGCAAATACAAAAGTTATATTTACAGTATATTGTAGTATACTAAGTGTGCACTGTCTAAAAAGCATAATTTAAAAATAGTTTGCTGCTAAAAATGTTAACAATCATCTGAGCTTCAATTAGTCATAATCTTTTTGCTGGTGGAGGATCTTATCTCAATGCTGATGGCTGCTGACTGATCAGGGTGGTGGTTGCTGAAGGTTAAGGTGGCTGTGTCAATTTCTTAAGATATCAGTTAAGTTTTTAGCATCAATTGATCCTTCTTTTAATTAAAGATTTCTCTGTAGCATGCAGTGCTGTTTGATAGTATTTTGCACACAGAACTTCTTTCAGATTTGGAGTGAATCCTCACAAACCCTGATTTATCAACTAAGTTTATGCAATATTCTAAATCCTTTGTTGTCATTTCAATGATGTTCACAGCATCTTTACCAGGAGTAGATTCCATTTCAAGGAATCTTTTTTTTTTTTTTTGCTCATCCATAAGCAACTTCTCTTTCCTTCTAGTTTGATCACCAAAATTCAACAGTTCAGCCATATATTCAGACTCTGCTTCTAATTCTAGGTCTCTTGCTATTTCCACCAATCTGCAGTTACTTTCTCTACTGAAATCTTGAATCCCTTAAAGTTATCCATAAGAGTTGAGATTAACTTCTTCCAAATTCCCATTAATGTTGATATTTTGACCTCCTCCCATGAATGATGAATTCTCTTAATGGCATCTATAATGATGAATCCTTTCAGAAGGTTTTCAACATATTTTCCTCAGACCTATCAGAATAATTGGTATCTGTGGAAGCAATGGCCTGCCTAACAAAATGTATTTCTTAAGTAGTAAGACTTGAACATTGAAATTACTTCTGGATCATTGGACTACAGAAAGAATGTTGTATTAGCAGGCATGAAATCAACATTCATCTCATTGTACGTCTCCATCAGAGTTCTTGGGTGACCAGATATATTGCCAATAAGCAGTGATATTTTGAAAGAAACCTTTTTTTTCTGAGCAGTGGGTCTCAAAAGTGGACATAAAATATTTAGTAAACCATGCTATAAACAGATGTACTATCATCTAGACTTCATTATTCCATTTATAGAACACAGGTAGAGTATATTTAACACAATTCTTAAGTGCTTTAGTATTTTTGGAATGATCAATGAGCATTGGCTTAAATTTCATGTCACCAGCTGCATTAGCCCCTAACAAGAGAGTCAGCCTGACATTTGAAGCTTTGAAGCCAGGCATTGACTTTTCTTTATCTATGTAAGTTTTAGATGGCATCTTCTTCCAATAGAAAGCTGTTTTGTCTACATTAAAAATCTGTTGTTTAGTGTAGTCGCCTTCATCAATGATCTTAGCTAGTTCTTCTGGATAACCGGCTGCAGCTTCTCCATCAGCTCTTGCTGCTTCACCTTGCACTTTAAGTTATGAAGATGGCTTCTGTTCTTAAAGCTCATGAACCAACTTCTGCTAGCATCAAACATTTATTTTGCAGCCTCCTCACCTCTCTCAGCCTTTGTAGAATTAAAGAAAACCTGGACCTTTCTCTGGGTTACGCTTTGACTTAAGGGAATGTTGTGGCTGGTTTGATCTTCTATCCAGACCACTAAAATTTTCTCCATATCAGAAATAAGGCTGTTTTGCTTTCTTATCATTCATGTGTTCACTGGAGTAGCACTTTTAATTTCCTTCAAGAACTTTTTCTTGGCACTCACAACTTGGCTAACTATTTGGAACAAGAGACCTAATGTTTGGCCTACTTTGGCTTTCAACATGCCTTCCTCAGTAAGCTTCATCATTTCTAGCTTTTGATCGAAAGTGAGAGACGTGTGACTCTTCCTTTCACCTCAACAGTTAGAGTCCATTGTAGGCTTATTTATTGGCCTAATTTTAATGTCATTGCTTCAGGGAATAAGGAGGTCTAAGGAGAAGGAGAGAGACAAGGGGATGGCCGGTTGGTGGAGCAGTCAGGACACACCCATTTATCAATGGAGTTTGCTGCCTTGTATGGTCATGGTTCCTGGTGCCTCAAAACAATACAATAGTAACATCAAAGATCACAGATCACAGATCACCATAACAGTTGCAATAATTATGAAAAAATTTGAAATATTGTGAGAATTGCCAAAATGTGACACACAGACACGACGCAAGCACATACTGTTGGAAGAATGACGATGATAGACTTGCTTGACACAGGGTTGCCACAGACCTTCAATTTGAAAAAACATGCAACATCTGCAAAGCACAATAAAATAAAAAACAAAGCAATAATGCTTATAGTTAACATGAAAGAAAATCTTCCAAAGTGATGACTTGGGCTTGAAAGGGCTGATCTTGATCTAACACTAAGGAGACATCCAGTGAGCTATCTGGCCTCATAACTTTAACATGAGCACTTCTGCACCAAGAGAGGACATTTCTCTGCTGTCTGTGCCATCACAGCTGCAATTGAGAGGCCTTATTTCTTCTCCTTCCCCCACCAAAATGGAAATATCCATGTTTATTTTTCTGATGGGTAATGCATGCTAATTGTAAAGAAGATGACTAATAATTCTGAAAATTGAAAAGAAATATATTCCTTATAAACTTCTGGAAGTCTGTGATATCAATTTTACAATAAAACTGTATATCATTCCAAACATTTAAATGTGCATATTCAGATTTTGTATATGATAGATATTTATCCAAATGGGATTATACAATATGCTCTATTTCATCACTTGAATTTGGTACATAAATCATAGCCGTGAAGCATGCTGAAACCTACTTGGTAGCATTGTAGGATGTAGCTCTCCCTAGAAAGCTGGCTCTTTGCTGAGGAACATGCAGCATTTCCAGTTTTTGCTGCTGTAAATATCATTTTTGTAAACCTTCAGATATGTACACATTTGTCTGATCACCCAATAATTTCCTAAGAAATTGTCCAGAAGTAGAATTGCCACATTAAAATGAATACATCTTATCCTACAGATTTTTATGATGTCCTTCAGAAATGTTGTACCAGTACTTGCTCTTACCAATAGTCCTTGAAATTGTGTTTACCCACAACTTAAACAATATAAGATGTTATTCTTTTTAAATTTTGCCAATTTGGTGGCTATAATTAATACCTCATGGTCCATGTAATTTACATTTCTTTCATAACTTAGTCTGTTCATTGGCGACTTGCTTTTTTTCCTTTTTGAGTTTCTTTTTCCATTTTTTATGTTTATTATTTATTTGTCAATTTTCTCCCCTATGTCTTCTCCATTGTCCCTTTCTGAAACTTCAATTTATTTGATTTTGGATGTATATTTTGGTTTTTCTTTTGCTTTATATTGTGGGAGAATTTTATTTTTTAGAATGTCTAATGAATTGGTATCTTGGCAATTATATCTCTAAGAAGTCTTTATTGTTCTCAGATTGTTCTCTTTTCATAGCCCCTTCTTATTGCCATATATATATAAATTTTTGCTGCTTCTTAGTTATTTGTTTATATCTATCTATCTGTCATCTATTATCATCATGTGTAGTTACATCCTTTAATTATGTTGGCTTATGAGAGAATAGGTTGAAATATCAGCACTGTCAGTTGATATGGGATTGCCTATATTGTGCACAAGTTGCACACCCTGCAAGCAGTTTTGGAATGGATGGAGGGAGAGAAGTATTAGTAGGTCTGTGACTGCCTTATAGTTCCCATTATCCTCTGTTTCTTTTTTCTTCACTTTTGAAATATTTGTCCATTTTCACAGAAGCCATGATTACCATATTAGTTAGAGTCTGTGTTTTGACACAAATAATGCAATGCACTCAGGAGTAGCCAAACATGGAGAGAGATCCAAGATGGCTGATTACTAGCAGCTCAGGATTGCAGCTCTCAGTGAAAGCACAGAGACTGAGTGGATGTCACACTTTCAGACGAATTTTTGTTGCCCACGGACCAGGAGATTCCCAGCAGAGGAGCCCTTTGGGTTGCCAGCGTGACCCTTTTGGCTGGTGCGGCTGTTTTGCCGGCGTCTCAGTGTGGTGGCTCTTGGTGCGGAGTAAACGGGATGGGGTCTCCTTTTGGATGATGTTTGGAGCTCTGGGAAGGCAGAGTAGCCCATTCAGCTGATTGAAAAAGGGACTGAAGAGGGAAGCCAGACCAGAGACCCCCGGGCAGAAAAGCACCACGAATCTCAACGCTGCTGTTTTAGCTGGCATTGCCAGTCACCGCAGTGATAATTACACAGATTCTGGAGCTGGGAATCAACAAACTGGACGTCCACTCAGAGACCTAATTTGAAAGTTGGTAATTACACAGACAACAGGTGGATAAATCCACAAAGATAGGAAGAAGCCAGTGTAAAAAAACTGAGAACATTCAAAATCAGAATGTTTCTCCTTCTACAGAGGATGGTAGTTCCTCATCAGCAACGGAACAAGACCTGATGGAAAACGAGTGTGAAGAATTAACAGAATCAGGCTTCAGAAGGTGGATAATAAGAAACTTCTGTGAGCTAAAAGAACATGTTCTAATCCAATGCAAAGAAACTAACAACTTTGAAAAAAGGTTTGACGAAATGCTAAAGAGAATGGACAATTTAGAGAGGAATATAAACAAATTAATGGAGCTGAAAAACACAATACAAGAAATCCACGAAGTATGTACAAGTTTTAACAGTCAAATTGATCAAGCAGAAGAAAGGATATCAGAGGTCGAAGACCAACTTAATGAAATGAAACGAGAAGATAAGATCAGAGAAAAAAGGGTAAAAAGGAAAGAGCAAAGTCTCCAAGAAATATGGGACTACTTGAAAAGACCTAATTTACGCTTAATAGGTATACCTGAATGTGACGAAGAGAATAAATCCAGCTGGAAAATATTCTTCAGGATATTATCCAGGAAAATTTTCCTAAACTAGTAAGGCATGACAATACTCAACTCCAGGCAGTACAGAGAACCCCACAAAGATATTCCTCAAGAAGACCAACCCCAAGACACATATTTACTCAGATTGAAATAAAGGAGAAAATACTAAGGGCAGCCAGAGAGAAAGGCCAGGTTACCCATAAAGGGAAGCCTATCAGACTCACAGCAGATCTCTCAGTAGAAACTCTACAAGCCAGAAGAGTGTGGGAGTTAATATTTAACACCCTTAAAGAAAAAAACTTTCAACCCAGAATTTCGTATCCAGCCAAACTAAGTTTTACAAGTGAAGGAAAAATAAAATTTTTTGTGAACAAGCAAGAACTCAGAGATTTC
The DNA here is from genome assembly GCA_004027715.1 of Plecturocebus donacophilus. Classification (NCBI taxonomy): domain Eukaryota; kingdom Metazoa; phylum Chordata; class Mammalia; order Primates; family Pitheciidae; genus Plecturocebus; species Plecturocebus donacophilus. The sequence goes on along the minus strand of PVKP010047226.1, from coordinate 7,786 downwards.
ATCACCACCAGGCCTGTTTTACAACAACTTCTGAAAGAAGTACTATACACAGAAAGGAACAACCAGCATCAGTTATCTCAAAAACTTACCAAAAAGTAAAGAATATTACCATAATGAAGAATCTACATCAACTAACGGGCAAACAGCTAGTTAGCATCAAATAACAGTATTAAACTCACAAATATCAATATTAATCCTAAACTTAAATGGATTAAATGCCCCAATCAAAACATACAGTTAGACAAACTGAATAAAAAGTTAAAACCCATTGGTATGCTGTATTCAGACCTTTCTTAAAGGCAAGGACATACAAAGACTCAACATAAAGGGATGGAGGAAGATTCATTAACCTAACGGAGAGCAAAAAAAAAAAAAAAAAAAAAACCCAAAAAAACAGGAGTCGCAATTTTCATCCTTGATAAAATAGACTATATTAGCAACAAAGACTAAAAGAAACAAAGACATTACATAATGGTAAAAGGATCAAAGTGACAATAAGAGCTAATGATTCTGAATACATATGCACCCAATACAGGAGCACCCAGATACATGAGCCAAGTTTTTAATGACTTACATAGAGACTTAGACTCCGGCAAAATAATTGCGGGAGACTTTAACACTATATTGTTAGATGAATGAGACAGAAAATTACAGGGACATCCACGATTTGAACTCAGACCTGGAACAAGCAAATTTAATAAATATTTACAGAACTCACCACCCCATATCCACAAAACATATACTTTTTTCAATATTATATCACACTTATTCTAAAAGTGACCACATAATAGGAAATAAATCATTTCTTAGTAATTGCATAGCATGTCACAGATTTAAATGAAATCCTGAGCAATAGAGCAAGATTCTCGTTCTCTCTTCCTCTTTCTCTTTCTCTCTTTTATTCTTCTTTTCTTTCTCTTAAAAAAACTCCCCCTTTCTCTTTTTCTTTCTTTCTCTCTTTTATGCTTCTTCTTTCTAAAAAACAACAACAAAAAAAGAGTAGCCAAGCATATTACTATTACAGGATGCATGTTGTTTTTCCTCATGTACCTGAGATCTGGTTCAGAGGCTCAGGACTGCCAGAATCATGATCTGAAATTCTGTGGCTTTTCCTAAATGGTTGCAAGATGGAAATACTCTTTTGTTTTCTGGGAAGGGGAGAGTGAAGGGATAAGGAAGAAAGAGTAACACTTAGAGCTGGAAGCAGCAGTCCCCTGCTGATGCTGCTCTCATCTCATTGGCCATTTAGAACTATTTCCCAGTGTCCCTGGAGTTTGAGGTGATCATGTGACACTGTGACTGGTGCAGACACTGCTAGCTTCCTATCTACTGCCCATTCTGAACTTATTTCTTACTAATACGCCTCAGATTTTTGCTTAGTCTGTTTTTGTTTTGGTTTCTGATAGATTTTAGGACTTTTCAGAGTGACCTGTTAATTACCTTATTTTAAAACTCCCCAACAGTGCTTAGCCTAGCCTTGAGCACACAGCAGCTGTCCACAGGTCCTGGAATTTGGTTGGCTGCCAGTCAAGAACTTAATACAACATAACTAGTACTTCTTGAAATTCACCTATGCCAAATGCATCACAAATATCAATACATGTTATCCCACCATAACTTTATGCGATAGATATTATTATCACACCCATTTAACTGATGAGGAAACCAAAGCACAGAGTGGCTAAGTAACTTGCCTGAAACCACACAGCTAGAAAGTAGAAAGCAAGGAATTGGGATTTGAAGGCAGGCAGGCTGCTTCCTGCCCTTGTTCTCTACCGAAATACATTAGTAAATTAAGCCTTAAATGGCTTACGCCTTCAAATCTTCATTATGTGATGAAAAGTGATAAAAAGCAAACAAATATACAACTACTTTAAACCTATACTTTAAGAGTAAACTGACAATGTAAAGTCAAGGAGCTGAGGAAACCTTGGTGCTACAGATGGTCCATTCCTCACCTCTCATTTACATGGATCACACTGAAAACCTAATCACCTTCTTCCTCATTCTGTGTTTGTGAAAACTTCACAGTGATCAAAGCTGCCTTGGGGTGAAGGGTGAGCAGTGTTACAAAGTGAGCTCTGTGAAGAGTGCTCCCTTTCTTCCAGCCCAGGACTGTCGACACGGTGGCTGGGGAGTGTTGTGTGACTCTCCTTTGAAGCAATAAGTCCATTGTGCAATCTTCACAGTATGACCTAGTGAGAAGACAGAAGCCCAAAGGGCTCAGTTTAAGCTCATCCAGAACCTAGGAGACCTCACTTCCACATCTATAAAATAAGGCTAGTTTGGATTCTTTGGAAGGAAGTAGTTTAAAAAATCAGCAGATAATGTGTAGATCCAGATGTGATTTCTTTGTAGACAAAATAGGAGTGGCTTTTTCTCACCAAAGAGAGTCTTTGATCTTTGCACAGAGCCAAGGTGGCAACTCTAGTAGCCTAGTTTAACTTCATTTCACTATCTGTGACCTTCCTGATTCCCAAACTTCCAAGTAACAGGGGAGGAGACCTAGTCAGGGCCTCTGGGAACTGGAGAAATATGTACAGTGCTCCAAGACTCCATGAAAATGGGCAGTCCCAGGGATCTGCCTCTCCTTTTATCTGTCTCATCAGAACCCTGCTCAGCTTCTCTAGTCTCTTCTCTGATCCAACAGGAAACTAACATGCCCTCTGTTCTCAAAGCATAGCAGCCAGGGTAGGCTAAATTTTGCTGCAGTAACAAATCACCTAAAACTCTCTGTGGCTTACCACTAGAAGTTGATGTCTTGCTCTCATCAAGTTGACTGTAGATCTGGGTAACTCTCCAGGGCTGTTTTCCTCCATATTTAGCAAGTCAGATTGTTTTCTTCTTTTGGCCTTTCCATTTCAACACTAAGCCACCCACTAGTTGGTGCAGATGAAGAAAGATGAAGAGTCAAGCAGATATATAGTTAATTGCTTTGGCCTAGGAGTGCCATTATCTCTATTCATGTTTCTTTGGTGAGAACTAGTTACTTGGCCTTACCTAAATTCAAGGAATAGCTTATGATTCTCCATGTAACTGAAAGTAGCAGAGTACTAAGTTCTGGTGAACATTAACTCTGTTGATCATAGAGACCAAAGCTCTCTTCATTTGCTCAAGAGTTCCATCTGGCTAACCTCTGAGCTATTATCTTTGAGTTAGCCAGATTCAGGATTATAGAGTCTTGGTGAGGAAGGAACTTGGAGGCCACTAATCCAGTTTATCCCAAGTCAGGATCCTTGACATCAGTCTTAACAAATGATTATCAATCCTCTCTTTGGACACTTTCATGATGGAGTCTCACTATCTTATGAGCCAGAAAATTCCATCTTGAGACAGCTCTTTGGAAAATTCCTCCATGTTCTGAGTCTGTCAACCTTCCTGGCAGGGCCAGTTCTCAAGTCTAATTCTCTGTGCTTAATAGAGCTGGCTGTATCCACACCCACTGTCCCATGCCCCTTCAAATGCCTGAGGCCATTGAAATGTTTCCATTTCATCTCCTCACTCAGTTCCATTGCCTCAGTTCCCACCACCATCCCTCACATGACCTCCAGTTTCTCCTCGTCTTGATCACCACACTGTGGTGTTACCTCCTTTTAGTGTGGTGTTCAGAAGCAAGCACCGTTCTTCATGGTCTGATGGTTGCCAGATAGTGTTATCACTGCTCTTGTTCTAGGTGTTGCATGATTCCAGCAATGTCACCTAAGATAGTATTAGTTTTCCCAGCAACAACATCACGTTCTGGGCTTATAGTCCGACTGGAGCTACTGGGATTTGAAGTCTAAAACTGACTCCCTCTTCCCTTCCAGGGTTCTGTCCCATGGTTTGCAGGCAAAAAGAGATGAAAATAAAAATGACAGGCTGATTAATGATTGGGTATGCATTCCAAGATTGACAAAAGGCAGGCCTCTTTGATCTAAACTGGAATAGAGAATTCATGTTGAATTTTTGAGGCTGAAGGGTGACCACACAGCTCTCTGCATTCTAAATTGAAGACAACTGGAAACTAATGTAAGGCTGACTTAATTCACTCATTTGTAGGTAAAGAAACTGGAACACACACAGGTATATATGCACAAACACACATGCACACACAAATATACATTAGAAGACGTCCAGGCCTGCCTAAAGAAGTTAAGCCTTTGGCCTGGCCACTTATGCTTAGACTGCAAAGAAGAAGGAAGAGGCCTCTGGCTCTTCTGCTGGACTTGAAAGCAAGCTGTGAAATAAATGGGTGAAAAGACACAGTAGCCCTGTCCATTAGCTAAGGGCTCTCAGTAATATACTTTATTTCTTTATTTAAATGTCTATTAGACCACTTCCCAATCTAACAGGATCATTTTGAATCATAATTGGATGATCCAGTAGATTAACTGCCCCCCATCCTAGGTGGTGTTGACTGGTTTTGTGTTATCCAACTTACTTAGGGGTAGGTTAAATTGTCACTGTCACACAGTTTAACTCACCCTGGCGCTGTGCTTTGAGAACAGAGGGCATGTGAGTTTCCTGTTGGAATGGAGAAGAGACTAGAGAGGCTGGGCAGGGGTCTGGTGAGACAGAAGAGCAATAGCTACAGAGAAGTGGGACATACATCTTAATATTTCTCACCAGGCTGATGCTCCTCGAGTATCATTTTCAGCCATAAATTAATAAGTCGCATAGCATAAGATTAAAAAAAATAGTCTTTGAATGTGTTTTGCTAAAATTTTACTGAGAATAAAGCCTTCCCGAAGAGGAAAGGGAGTTGATTTGTCACAGCTTCTTCTTGGTGAACCCCTGCTGGCTCACGTTTTCCAAGTGTGCCACCATCTTCGATGTAGTAGCTTCACTTATAATCTGTCTGAATCCACCATTTTCTTCTTTATGCTCACCAGGACAACATCTGTCCATCTACCTCTTTAGTAGGCTGATAGATTATTTAAAGTTCGAAAGGCTCTTGCATAAGAAGAATGGTTATACTTGTACATCTTGGATCTGATAGGAAGTTTATGGCTCTTAAGATTTTAATAAATATTTCTACATGATAATGAACATTTTCTCTAATCATATATTTCTAATAAAATCTTTCGTAATTATGAATATAAGAAATTAAACATTTCCTAATATTAACACATCATCACAAATCTATTTGATCGAACTTTCCAAACATTTAATAAAAAATGCAAGTCAAACGTATGAGATTCTCTTTAATGTCTTGCATGCTTTGTAATAGTGGTTACGTATCTGGATCTCTTCTGCATAGCTGCCCCAATCTAGGTCTCCTCTCTGCTTGAGTACATGGGAGGAACCTGTGGCCCCCAGCAATCTGATATAACTCCTTGGCCAGTTCTGGCTGAAAGGCTGAGAGCGGAAATGAAGTGTGCCTCTTCTGGCTAAAACACTTAACTGCTAGAACATGACCGTTCAGGTCCTTCCTTCTGTCTCATGGTATTGGTTGTTTTTAGCTACATAATAAATTGCCCCAAAACTTAGGAGCGAAAGACAACAGACTATTTCACAGTTTCTGTGGGTTAGGAATTCAGAAATGGCTTCACTTGGTGGTTCTGGCTCCGTGAGTTTATAGCCCAGTTGTGCTCTGGGCTGCAGTTATCTCCAGAGTGGGGCTGGAGGATTTGCTTGTATGACTGCTCACTTACATGCTGTTGGTGCAAGGCCTCAGTTCCTCACTTGCTGTTGGAAAGAGGCCTCCACTACATACCACATGGACCTCTCCAAGGACTCATTGAGTAGCCTCAAACATGATAGCTGGCTTCCCCAGGAATGAGTTATCCAAGAAAGAATAAAGCAGAAGTCATAATGGCGTCTTTGACTGGTCTTGGAAATCACAAGCTGTTACTTCTGACACATTCTATTCATCAAAGGCAAGTGAAGAAGAACAGTCTACACTTAAGGGAAAAAGGATCAGTCTCTAATTTTTGAATTTTTGAGGGGAGAAGTACAAAATAATTTGTAAAGAAAATTTTAAAACTACCATGCTGAGTGACTGAAGAGGTCACATTTTCTGGGTGAGGCAACTGTGAGGCTATGGAGCCCCTGTCAGCCTGGGTCCATGAGTGACCTGACGGAGCAGAGCCGTTTCCTGAACTAAGATGGATTTGAAGGATGAGAAAGAAATAAACCTTCTTTGTATCAAGTCATTGGAATTTTACCTAGACTATCCTGGCTAGCAGTCACTTTAAGACATAAATGTAAATAAAATCACACTGATAATACGTAAATGTGGTTACAAAATTATGAATTCTCTGTGCTTAAATGATTTTTATTTTTGTGTCATTCAAAAAGCTTCATTTTTAATATTCATGTAGGGCTTCAGTAATTCTATGAGATACTAATAATCTCAGCAGACCCCAAACCAGGTGCATACCATTTCAGGAGAGAAGAGATCGCAGATTCTGGTCCAGGATAAGTCTGTTTGTTTAAAGTGATCCAAACCAAACCCCTGATTGAGTGTCTTTTGATAATAAAGTTCTATTTGTTACATCCGGACTTTTAAGCCTCTGCCTTTCAAAATCTAAATTCAAAGACTTAATTTTTAAAAACTTGGTGTCTTTCCCAGAAATGATGTATTGTAAAAAGTTTCTTATGGCTGGCTGGCAGTACCTAAACTATTGTCCTGTCATTATGATGAATTGGCCTACTCTACAAATATTAATTGGAAACTTATGCATGCCTTATCAATATTGCATTATAATTAGTAGGGTCATCTTGAGGTTCCATCTACTAAGAGATGAGAGATGGAGTGTGTACAATGTTTAGCTAATTAATCATCCTAGAACACTGAAATTCTCCTTTTAATTGGTTGCTGTGTAGGATCACAAAAGCAGTCAATTGCTTGACTCCCTCTACTATGCATGTTTGGGGGGATTATTTTGGTTTATTGATAGTTCCCTGTGTTTATTCTTTCTTATTATTTCTTATCTTATGCACAAGGATAGTGAGAAAGATAATTCTATACTTTATAAATAGATATATGTGCAATAGAAAAATATAAATACAAACATACTTTTCGATTATTAAAGCAATAAAACTAAACAAATCCTAATATATGCATTATTTTGCACGCATTATACTAACTTTGCTTTTTCAAATATTGTTATAAATTCATGATTTTTCACAAAATCAAATTGTTTTGGGTAAGCTTGAGTATTATTTTATTTTTCACGCTCTGCTTTACTGATGGGATCCTTCAAATTGGTGCCTTTGTCCTTTCAATAGCAAGTTACTGTCATTTTTAAAACAATCTTATTTTCTGACATTGAGATTGTCCATACTCAATTTTTTTCTGTCCTAAGATTTGGGATCAAGAGTCTTAATTCCTTTTGGTAGAAAAAAAATCAAATCTGGAACCAGAGTCACACAGGAGCTGTGGCAGATGCTGCAGCCACCTAGCCTATGTCCTTTCTCATCTTCTGTGATAGTTAATTTTATGTGTCAACTTGACTGGGCCACAGGGTACCCAGAGAGTTGATCAAACATCATTCTGGATGTTTCTGGATGAGATGAGCATTTGAATGGGTAGACTGAATAAGTAGATTTCCCTCCCTGATGCAGGTGGACCCCATCTAAACATTTGAAGACTTGAATAGAACAGAAAGTCTGACCCTCCCGAGAGTAAGAGGGAACTCCTCCTCCCTGACTGCTCTGAGCTGAGGCATAGGTCCTCTCCTTTGAACTTCAACAGAAACATCAGCTCTTCCTAGATCTTGAGCCTACTGGCCTTTGGATTGGAACTACATTCAGTCTCTTGGTTCTCAGGCCTTCAGATTCAAACTGGAACTACACCACCAGC
>PVKP010047225.1:0-15146 GCA_004027715.1 Plecturocebus donacophilus | reverse complement strand
CCTCAGCAATTGCATAGCATTTCACAGGTTTAAATAAAATATTGGTTGGCTGCTTGTTTGTTATTTTCATCCCTTATTCCTTCCTGTCTCCATTGTTAAGCACAATTATTGGCATAAAAGAGGTTTTTAATACCCATTTTTAGACTGCATTCTAGCCTGGGCAATAGAACAAGAATCCCATTCTCTCTCCCTCTTTCTCTTCCTCTTTCTCTCTCTCATTCTTTTCTTTCTTTTGCTCTTTCTTTCTTCTTTTGCTTTCTTAAAAAAAAAAAGAAAGAAAGAAAGAAAATAGCAAGACAGACTAATTTTTGCCCAAAGGGAATTTTTTAATTATTACTCTTAACTTTAGAGTACAGAAAGGATATAGATGTACAAAAACAATAAACCTCATTTTAAAAATATAAAATCAAGCACATACTTGAACGTCCCAAAAACTCCTGTCTAGTTTTCATATCACTTGAGTGGATATGGGAAAAAGAAAAATTACTGAAAAGAAAAATTACAGAAGGTGAACAGTGATTTAGTTACAAATGACTTTTTTCTTTACATCATTCTGTATTTTCCAAATATAACACACTGAACATGTATTATACTTTTGTAAGAAGAAAAATATTACCTATCATTTTTTAGTATACATTAAAAAAAAAATTAGCCAGGCATGGTGACTCATGCCTCTTAGCACTTTGGGAGGCTGAGGTGGGCAGATCACCTGAGGTCAGGAGTTCAACACTAGCTGGCCAACATGGCAAAACCCCGTCTCTACTAAAAATACAAAAATTGGCCAAGCATAATGGTGGGCGCCTATAATCCCAATTACTCAGGAGGCTGAGGCGGGAGAATTGCTTGAACCGGGGTTGGAGGTTACAGTGAGCTGAGATTGCGCCATTGCTCTCCAGCCTGGGCAACAAGAGCGAAACTCCGTCTCAAAAGATAAATAAATAAATGTATAAATAAATAAAACAGCCAGGTGCGGTGGCTCAGGCCTGTAATCCCAGGACTTTGGGCGGCTGAGGCAGAAGGACCACTCCAGGTCAGGAGTTTGAGACCAGCATAGGTAACATGGTGAAACTCTGCCTCTGATAAAAATACAAAATTAGCCAGGCATGGTGGCACGTGCCTGTAGTCCCAGCTACTCAGGAGGCTGAGGCAGGAGAATCACTTGAACCTGGAGGCGGAAGCTGCAGTGAGCCGAGATGGCACCATTGCACTCCAGCCTGGGTGACACAGTGAAACTGTCTCAAAAAGAAAAAATTAAAGCAAAAGAGTATTTTCTTCTGTGTACCCTCCACGGTAGAAAAAAAAAAGAAAAAAAAGTATTTTCCTGATAATTCTTACTATAAAAATTTCCTTTTCATTAAATTGGTGCCGAGATCCCTACATTACAAAAAGAGTACCGCCTGCCCCACAGGCGGTGAAGTGCCTGCGTCTGTCCCACCCTTTCAATCACCATCTCAAACATGTAATTCCTTCCGAGGACAGCAGTGGGCACTCCATGACCCTTTAAAGGCCGACACTTGAATCCACTCCTGGTGTCTTCCACTTCAGCTCTTAAGAAAGCCATGACAGATAATAACCAATACTCACATCCAACAATACAAAATGAAGCATCTGGTAATGCTGACAGTTATGAAGCCTACTCAGTCAATACACAAAAGTTTTATTAAAGAATCCATTACACACATTACAATGATCTAAACGACTCCAACCCAAACCTTTATATCGAAGCAGCTTAATTTATATAAGCAAGTTTGACAGGGTCAGTAGGAGAAAGCTCAGGAAGCCTGGAAAAAATATAAAGACGTAAATCATACTTGCTCTAATTAAAATCAGTCTCATTTCACTCTCACCAAAACTCACCGAAACAAATTAAACAAATGAAAGTGTTACCTGAATGACCCTACAGTAAAGTTAGCTTTGCTAGTAACCTAATACTGTATGCACCTATAGACCGTGGACCCGCTTTTGTTTTTGTTATTGGATTTAGATATTAAAATGCATGCAAACCCACATCAGTGACAGACAGGAGTTGGCCATCTACTGGTTTCATGTGGGGGAACAATGAGTCCTCCGGGGAACTCAGCAGCCCCGTGATCAAACAGTGAGCAGCTTGAGGCAGCAAAATCTCCCTGGACACTCTGGGGAAAAAACACAGCAACAGCTGGAGTGCCTCTTGATGGCTGAAACCAACCCTTCACTCACACAGGAGAACAGCCATTCCTTTAGGCACCCAACGGAATACAAAAGAAAGATCATGAAATGCTGTAAAAAGACACTCCCTCATCCAAGCTGATTACCAAGAGCCACATCTCCAGAAGACAGACACTGCAGGACATATTGTCTGACATTATTTAGTGAACATTTTGTTTTCATTTGTTCTAAAATGCCAAGTTGGGAGGGCAACAGAGAAAATGCAACATAAAAACACAGCATGCTACCTCTTTGACAACCTAAAATGCAGTAACTTCACTGAAATGAGTTTTCTGGAACACTGGCTATGAAACTTATTTGAACAATATTTTCACTTACTAATTTAGGCATTCATTGTTTCCAACAACGAGACTACGGCTAAGGACTTGATTCAACTAGATGTATCAGAAAACAGAGGAAAATGTCAAGGCAAACAGAAAGGGAAGGAAGCTGCGAGTCCAGACACTGGATTACATTATTTCACATTTAATTTTTCAGTTTATACAACTGTGTGACTTCAGGTAACAGAGCAGTGAAAGAAAACAGCAAAAGCTTTCGAAGAATTTAGCTACAAGATAACACCAAGCAAGAGAGATAACAAACTCTCTCCCGCCATCGAGGTTAAGTGAACACCCTGCAGAAGTTATTTACATTAGCAGAAGCAGCTGTCTTCCCAGAGCTCGGCATAATTAAAGCTCAGCCACCACCACCTGAGGTGCTTGACTATCTCTGCTGTGACTTGCCTCTCCCTGAGGAGCTGTAGCTGAAACCGATTTGCTAGTTTCATCAATTCAGTCAGGAACACATCATCCTCTCTGAACTCCAACTCGTCCGTATAGATCCAGCGAAGCATTGTCATCGTCACCTCAGGGTTAGCATCTGGTTAAACAAAGGAGAGAGAACAACTGAAAAATCACTTAATAACATGCTTAGACTTCCTCGAGAGAACCCTAAAATTGGAGGCTAATAAATTACAGTATACCCAACTTAAAGAAATATTACACAGCCATTAAAAATGGTGACTAAGCAGTCTGGGCAGCATCTGACTCTAAAGTTTTGCAGTGAGCAGTGAGTGGGGAAGTGAACCTACTAAAGATATGTTGAATAAATTGGGGAAAAAATTTGAAACCTCTGACAAAGAGTTCACATTCTTTTTTTCTATTGAGACAGGGTCTATGTCCCCCAGGTTGGAATGCAGTGGCACAATCACACCTCACTGAGGCCTCGAACTCCCTGGGCTCAAGTGATCCTTCCACCTCAGCCTCCTGAGTAGCTGGGACGACAGGTGAACACTAGCATGGCAGGTTAATTTTTGTATTTTTTTTTTGTAGAGACAGGGTTTCACTGTATTGCCCAGGATGATCTCGAAATCCTGGGCTCAAACAATCCGCCTGCCTTGCCCTCCCCAAGTGTTAGGATTACAGGTGTGAGCTGCTTCACCCAGCCGGAGCTCACATTCTTTATAATAAAAATACCTTACAAATAAAAAGACAGACACCCAATGAAAAAATGGGCAATGGATATAAATAGTTAATTCACAAAGATAAGTAATGGTCAATAAACCTTACTGATAACCAAACACAAATTTAAACCAGAGTATGTTTTATCTCTCAGACCAGCAAATATTTTTTTAAAAAATATAACCGTTTACATAGCAACTACATATGTAGATTATTATCCTGTTGGACAAATACAGAAGAACGTATGTACTAAGATGCTCAACATAGTATTATTAACAATGAAAAACTAGACAAAAGAGTCCAACAATGGAGAGCTAATTAAATTGCAATATACATACACACTGGAAAAATGCAGTTAAAACTACACAAATTAGATTCAACGTAAGGCATTTACTACACAGGCTTTCTGAAAAGTCGGCTAAAAATGCTTGTACAAGATCTTATTGGCTCAGTGCAGTGGCTCATGCCTGTCTCAAAGCTTTGGGAGGCCAAGGTGGGCAGATGGCTTGAGCCCAGGAATTCAAGACCAGTGCAGGTGATACGGTAAAACCCTGTCTTTACAAAACATACAAAAATCACACCAAAATCTCAGAAACCACCACTAAAGAACTTACTCATGTAACCAACCACCTGTCCCCTAAATACTATAGAAATAAGAAAAAATTAAACAAAAAATACAAAAATTAGCTGGGCACATATCATTAGTGGTGGCATGTGCCTGTAGTCGCAGCTACTCGGGGGGCCAATGTGGGAAGGTAAATTGAGCCCAGGAGGTTGAGGCGGTACCAAGCTGTGACTGCACCATTGCACTCCAGCATGGGTGACAGAGCAAGACCCTGTCTCAAAAAACAAAGAAAAAGAACAAAAAACAGGTCTTGAGTTTTGTTAGATATATTCGTGTGTATGCATGCATACATATATATATATAATATCTACACATACTACACACTACACACATTGAGAGACGGACACACATTCTTCTGTGTCCGTCTCTCAAGAGATTAGAAGGACACATACTAAAATATCAACCCAGGGATAATTTATAACTAATTTTTCTTTTAGCTTAATTTTACTGTTAGCTTTATTTTTACTTAAGGAACATGAATTACTTGTGCAATCTTTTTAAGTTAAAATAAAGACTGTACAGCAACTTGGGGAAATGCTTGGGATGAGAATTAAAGTATAAAATATCTAAACTGTTATTTCATCTAGAGTTAACTCTTGACTAGTCAGAATAAGAAGAGTGATGGTCAGAAGAATACTTAAAATCATGGTCAACACAAGTAATTCTCAAGTTGTAGTCCTGGGCCAGGAGATTCAGCCTCATCTGAGAACTTATTAGAAAACTGATTCTTGGCCAGGCGTAGTGGCTCACACCTGTAATCCTAGCACTTGGGGAGGCTGAGGCGGACGGATCACGAGGTCAAGAGATCAAGACCATCTTGGCCAACATGGTGAAACCCCATCTCTACTAAAAATACAAAATTCTCCAGGTATGATACTGTGCACCTGTAATACCAGCTACTTGGGAGGCTGAGGCAGGAGAATTGCTTGAACCAAGGAGGTGGAGGTTGCAGTGAGCTGAGATCATGCCATTGCACTCCAGCCTGGTGACAGAGCAAGACTCTGTCTCAAAAAAAAAAAGACAAGAAATTCACTCTGTGACTCAGATTAAGCAACCAGTGGCATAAGAGTAGGCAGAAAACAATGAACAGGATGTGTGCTGCAACTGTGTACTTTTGGGTAAATCATCCAGCCTATCTGTTCCAATCTACTTAAGCAAGTGGTGGTAAAAGACAGATGACTGCATAAAACAGGAGTTTGCTCTAAAAGGAGTAGCCTCGGAAGAGAAAGGGTTGGCCTCTGAGTCCCGTGTGATGGAGGTAATCATGCCCTCAGAAGGCCCGGCATGCAAGCCAGAAAACTCTGTGACATCAAGGACAGAAAGCAAAGTAACATTCAAACTGCTGACTCTGTTTCATTGCAGTTCAGGATGCACATAAACATACTGTGGAGGAGACCTGAGGACTTTCTATGTGGCCTAGTTTTCTGTTTTCATTTGAATTTTAAATAAATGTCTTGCAAGACATCTGAAAAGGATGGGAATAAACTGATCTGTATGCGATTAACCATTAAATGAAACATACTGAGTAAATGACTTTGTTTTTTACTTTATTTTCTTTATTTAGGGACAGAGTCACTGTTGCCCAGGCTGGAGTACAATGTGCAATCACAGCTCACTACAGCCTCAATCTCGCAGGCTCAATCGATTCTCCCATCTGATCCTGCCAAGTGAGTGGGACTACAGACACATACCCCCTGCCTGGCTAATCTTTGTATTTTTAGTAGAGACAGTTTCGCCATATTGCCCAGGCTAGCTTTGAACTCTGGCCTTACGCAATACTCCTGCTTTGCCCCCACAAAGTGCTGAGATTACAGGCATGAGCCACAGTACCTGGCTGACGTTGTTTTTAAATCCTCTGTTTTTAATCTGTCAAAAGCTGAAAAAGGTGCTCTGAATCTCCTATTATGACTCTGGTTTAATTAAATTATCTGGGTTTCCAATCATTTTTTTCTTTTTTCGGGAAGTCGGGGAGTGGGTTGGAGTCTCACTCTGTTGCCCAGGCTGGAGTGCAGTAGCACAATCTCTGCTCACTGCAACCTTCACCTCCCAGGTTCAAGAGATTCTCCTGCCTCAGACTTTCAAGTAGCTGAGACTACAGGAGCACGTCACCACACCTGGCTAATTTTTGTATTTTTGTAGCGATGAGGGCTGGTCTTGAACTCCTGACCTTAGGTGATTTGCCCACCAAAGCCTCCCAAAGTGCTGGGATTATAAACGTCAGCCACCATGCCCAGCCCTATTTCTTTCTTAATCTACTTCACATAAAAATTTCTGCTTCTCATGCCTGTAATCCCAGCACTTTGGGAGGCCGAGGCGGGTGGATCACGAGGTCAAGAGATCGAGACCATCCTGGCCAACACGGTGAAACCCCATCTCTACTAAAAGTACAAAAAAATTAGCCGGGCGTGGTGGTGTGTGCCTGTAGTCCCAGCTACTCAGGAGGCTGAGGCAGGAGAATTGCTTAAAACTGGAAAACGGAAGTCGCAGTGAGCCCGGATCGTACCACTGCACTCCAGCCTGGCGATAGAGCGAGACTCTGTCTCAAGAAAAAAAAAAAAATTTCTGCTTCATAAAATTAAAAAATCTTGGCAGACTGTATCATCTTTATCAATATAAAAAACATCCTCCTTAGTCTGTTTAAGGATGCATCCTTAAACATAACCTCCTGGAAATAAAATTAAACCTCAAACCATATTTCTAAATAATCTCTGGCTCAAAAAGAAACGAAAGGACAAAGGTCCTAGTTCTGTTATGGCAGTAAAAGAACTCATCCCAGTTTAACTGATTATAACTAAAAACTCTGGGCATGGTACAAAATAACAACCTAAAGACTTGGAAAAGTCACTAACAGCAGGTGAAGTGAGGGGGAGGCAAAACTTGAAGAAGCAATGGCAGGGGGTGAGCTTCCCGCTTTGTTCCTCTCCCATGGCTTTGCCTGAGGGTGGACTCCAGTAAAGGAGCAGAACTGCCTCAGTGACCCTGGGGATGGCTAAAAACGCCATCTTTCTGGACGAAAAAGTAAGAGGAGAATTTCAGAGTGGAGAGAGCCAGAGAAGGAGATCTGATAATTCTGTGAATGAACCCACACAAGCCTCAGGCTCACCTCTGAGTTACTCATACTTGAAATAGCCCCAACCCAGCTTTAAGAACTTAAGTGATACTTAAATACCTACTCCCAGAAGGTGAAACGGAACTTGTGGTCTGGACCTGAAGAGATTCAACATTTTCCAGAGGTTTATACAGGACCCAGAGTCTACACAGCATAACAGAACATACCACAATGTCCACGATATAATCGAAAATTATTTTTTGACATAGATAAATCCAACATCTGGGTCATTTAGGGTTGGTATCTATTGATTGTCTTTTCTCCTGAGAAGTAATCACATTTTCCTAGTTCTTTCTAAGAGTTGAAAACATTAGGTATAACTATGCTCCAGGAGTTAAAGGAAAATACACTTGACATGAAAAGATGAACACTTCAATAGATAAACTATAGAAAAGAACAAAGGAAATTATAGAACAGAAAAAATTAATATATGCAGTAAAACTCATTCAACAGACTCAAGAGCAGAATAAAAATGGTAGGAGACAAAGTCAGTGAACAGTTAGATCAACAGAAATTACCCAAACTGAAGAGAGAGAAAAAAGAGAGACTCCAGGAGACCCGCGGGATAGTAATGAAAAGTCAACTCTACGAGCCATTTGAGTGTCACAGGGAGAGACGAAAGAGATTAGAGAAGAAAAATATTGAAAACCTTCCTAATTTGGCAAAGGATATATGTTTACAAATTCAAGAAGATTAGTGAACTCCAAACAAGAAGAAAATCATATCCAGACACATCATAATCAAGCTGATGAAAACTAACCATAAAGAAAAAGCCCTGGCCGGGCACGGTGGCTCACGCCTGTAATCCCAGCACTTTGGGAGGCTGAAGTCAGGAGTTCAAGACCAGCCTGACCAAAATGGCAAAACTCTATCTCCACTAAAAATACAAAATTAGCCAGGCGTGGTGGCGGCTGCCTGTAATCACAGCTACTCACGAGGCTGAGGCAGGAGAATGGCTTGAACCCGGGATGGGAGGTTGCAGCAAGCCGAGATCACACCACTGCACTCCAGCCTAGGCAACAGTGAGACATCGTCTCAGAAAAAAAAAAAAAAGAAAGAAAATGAGATAAAATACAGTAATTCAACTCAAAAAGAAAAAATAATTCAAATGAATTCCAAAGAAAGATTTAATACAGATAAAAAGAAATTATTGAATTGGCTAAATATAAATAAAAAGAACAATTAACCTAAACCAAATCTGCTTATTTGTTTTAAGCCAACACAAGACAACAAACTTAACATAACCAAAGATTGGTGAGAAAAACCCAAAAGCAGTATCAGGATTAAGTAAAGAATATAACCACAGATAAAATAGATTCTTTTGAGTGCTAAGAGAATCTCTGGACATGGGACTCAGGGGTTGGCAGGAGGCCACAAGGCTGTTTGAGTGCCCTCATGACATGGCCGCTAATGTCCCCCAAAGTGAGAAATCTGAAATTGAGAGTCAGGAGGAGGCCACGATTCCTTTGATGAAGCCATCTCTCAAGTCACATGTCACTTCTACCACACTCCATTTATTAAAGGTGAATCAGCCTATACTGAAGAGGAGAATCTGAATCCACCCTTGAAGGGAGCACTATCAAAGAATTTGTGAGAATATTCTTTTCTTGCGAGCACATTCTAAACTTAGCATAGATGTCACTGAAAGAACACAGTATGATTTAATACTGAAACTGAACAGCCTTGAGCTAGTAGTTCATACAGTAGCCAACAGATGTTGAATACTGCTATGCTTCTCTTAAAAATTTAAATATCACACAGCTCCCCTGAGTTTGCTGAAGCATTTGGGGGTGCCTCAGCACAGAGTTTGGGAAACTATGCCCTCCCACTGCACAGTGCAAGCTTTCCAGGCAATTCTTCAGGACACAACTTTCCCAACCAGAATGAAAGGAATCAAGGAGGATTCTTTCTGCCATCTGGAATGGCTTGACACTACCCAGCACACATTCCAGGAGAGCTGAATGACTCACACCCTGAGCTCTTAGGCCAAGGAACTGTAAGATCTTTGCTTGGGAAAACATGCAACAAACTTTAGCTTCAAAACAGCCATTCTAATCCATTGGAACCTCTCACTGTGTCAGCTGCTATTGGTAAAGTGCTACAGAGAGGCTATAAACAGATCATTTTGCTAGAAGTAAATTACTTTACTTCACAGAGAAGTAACATTCTTCTCGTGGACTCAGATTTGTTATGCTTTCTTGAGCTAACAGTCATATTCTTTCTCTTCCCACTTGGTCAATCAGTAGCTTTATAAACTTTTATCTTTTATTCTTTCTTATTAGGGTATAGTAGACAAAAATTATACAGAGTTAATAATGTATGACATGTTTTGATATATGTATACATTATGAAGTGGTTATAACAAGCTAATTAACATTCTATCACGATCTATTTTAAAATATCTTAACAATAAGAAATAAAAAAGCAAATTTCTACTTGGTTTACGTTTTCAGACACTTTCATACTTAGAGAAAAGCTGCAGAGCATGCCCATATGCCCTTTCCTCATCTTCCCCTAATACCAAGACAGCTTATATAACCACAGTACAATTATCAAAATTAGGAAACTAGGTAATACCTACAATACCAATACTATTAACTAATTATAGGCTCTATTTTGCCAGTTTTACCAGTAATACCCTTTTTATGGCCAGAATTTCAACTGAGGATTCTACACTGCATTCAGTGTTAGTCTCAGCCAATCTCTAATACTTTCTAAACCATTCTTGTTTTTTTTATTTTTTTTTTTTTGAGACGGAGTCTCACTCTGTCTCCAGGCTGGAGTGCAGTGACGCGATCCTGGCTCACTGCAACCTCCGCCTCCCGGGTTCAAGCGATCCTCCTGCCTCAGCCTCCCGAGTAGCTGGGACACAGGTGCATGCCACTACATCCAGCTAATTTTTTAATATTTTTAGCAGAGATGGGGTTTTATCATGTTGGCCAGGATGGTCTCGATCTCTTGACCTCATGATCTGCTCACCTTAGGCTACCAAAGTGCTGGGATTACAGGCATAAGCCACCACACCCGGTCCCATTCTTGTTTTTCATAACCTCGACATGCTTGAGGAACACTGGCTGATTATTTTGAGAAACGTTCCTCAATTTGGGTCTGATGTTTTCTCATGATTAGACTGAGGTTATGCAGTAATGGCAAAAATCCTACAGAAAAGCCAGGCACAGTGGCTCACGCCTGAAATTCCAGCACTTTGGGTAGCTGAGGCAAGAGGATCATTTGAGCCCAGGAGTTTGAGACCAGGCTTGGCTAGCAAGAGCCCATCTCTATTAAAAAATTAACCAGGCATGGTGGTGCACACCTGTACTCCCAGCTACCTGAGAGGCTGCGATGGGAGGATCTCTTGAGCCCAGGAGTTCAAGGCTGCAGTGAGCCACAATAGTGTCACTGCACTCTAGTGTGGGCAACAGAGTGAGATCCTATCTCAAAAACAAACAAACAAGAATCCTACAGAAGTGATTGTGCCTTTATCAGTAGATCACATCAGGTGCAAACATTTCATTTTTTTGAACAATGTATGATTCATATACCCAAATACCTTTAAAGTGCATAATGCCTGTTGTATTTCATCAACATGTGCTAAAATTCTCATAATTAAGGCTGTGTGCAGTGGCTCATGCTTGTAACCCCAACACTTTGGGAGGCCAAAGCAGGAGGAGTCCTTGAGTCCACGAGTTCAAGACCAGCCTGGGCAACAGGGCAAAACCCCATCTCTACAAAAAATGTGCAAGGTATGGTAGCACATGCCTGTAGTCCCAGATACTCGGGAGGCTGAGGTGGGAAGACTCCCTGAGGCCAGGAGGTCAAGGCTGCAGTGAGCCATAATTGAACCACTGCACTCTAGCCTGGGTAAATCTCAAAAAAAAAAAAAAAAAAATTGTAACTAACAGCAGGATTAAATTTGTTTTTAATCTTAAGGAAATATCAGGACTGAGTGCAGTGGCTCACACGTGTAACCCCAGCACTCTGGGACACCGAGGCGAGCAGATCACCTGAGGTTGGGAGTTTGAGACCAGCCTGAGCAACATAGAGAAACCCTGTCACTATTTATAATAGAAAAGTTGCCAGGTGTGGTGGCACATGCCTGTAATCCCAGCTACTCGGGAGGCTGAGGCAGGAGAACTGCTTGAACCCAGGAGGCAGAGGTTGCAGTTAGCCACAATCATGCCATTGCACTCCAGCCTGGGTAACAAGAGTGAAACTCCATCTCAAAAAAAGAAAAAGAAAAAGAAAAAAAAGAAGAAAGGAAAAGAAGTATCAATTAAGACCTTCAAAAGCAACTGTGGACGTTTTCTTACATTCTAAGACCCAAGTTTCGTGCAAGCAAGAATTTAACTTTGTATACTTTGTATCCCTAGCAACCTAAACAGTACTTACCACTCGGTATGTTACATGAATGGACTAATGTTGAAAAAAGAAAACACCAATAAATTCATTAAATGATTTTATCGAACTTGGCAGTGTGGAAAACACTTGGGCATTTAAAACATAGCTTTTGTGCTATTTATACACCTGTTTACAAGAACCTATTTCCAATCTTCCTCAAATTGCTAGCCAGCCACGAAGTGCTAGTGCTCACAGGTATCACGTAACACACAGGCTTCCCAGCCAGTCCCAGAAACTGCAACCCCAGGTTTAGGCAATCACACATCCACCCAGGCAGTGAGCAGGACTGCTGGACAAAGCACACAATTAAACAGGAACAGGTCCACACGTGCCACTACCACGCTGGACCTCTCCCCCATAACACATTTCAAAGATACCGCTCATAATAATGTCATAAACAGTAAAAATGCCACATGTTCTCCCATCAGCTATCTTCACAGATACCTGATCTACCAAAGCCACAAAAACTATTTGCTTTGAAGTAGATCACTCCTGAAAGCAAATGTTATAGTAGGATCAAAACACACATTATTTACAATTGGAGCGAGTCTAGAGACATTAGAAGACATTAACAATTTATTGTCCTAAACTCAAAAAAACTTCCTGACTCACAGTGATGCAATCCTGTGGCCAGACAGCACCGAATTAAGCTCTAAATGTTTGGATGTACTAAAAAAGTTCAGTGAAAAAATTTTTTAATTCAATGTTTAAATTAGCTTTTTATACTTTAATGTAATTTTCTGTGTTATGCAGTTGTGTTTGTTCCAGAGAGCAGCCATGTTTTATTTTTCCCACTCTCATCCATTTTGGTTGCAGTCAATATTTCACCATTACAAATAAAACTGAGGAACATTAACACTGTCTGAGCTACCTATGACAGATTCCCAGAAGACACATAATGAAGAAAAAAAAAAGTAAGAATATTTCACCGCTCAGCTGCCTAACTGCTTTCTAAAACTATCATATCTACTTATAATGCCACTGACAATCTACAGGAATACCAATTTCATGAGCCTCACAACTACTGGGATCATCCGTTTTTGATTATATAGCTATCAAAAGATGGTAGCTTTTTCTTAACTTTTTTTCTAACAAAGTCGAATATTTTCCATATATTATCTTCGAGACTTCATAAACATTCTGTTCATATAATCAAGATCTTATCATACATTTTGTGAAAAACACCAAATGATCTTATGAACTTTAAAAGGTGTTCATAATTCTGTTATATATAAGGTCAAAGACATATGGCTTCAAAACATCATGCTTTAAAAAAAAAAAAGCTATGCTTTGAGATTTCGATCACGTGAACTGATGTCCTTCCAGGAAAACACTATTTCCCAGGCAGATGTTTTTAGTCACTGGCATGCAGGCATACCCACGTGTCAGTGTATAAGTGTATCTGTATCTATAACTTAGTTATGGATCTCAGGTTAAATCCTAGAAATTATCATAAAGAGACAGAGTTCACTCACAGTTGGGAAACACTGACATACGTTCCCCTTAGTCCGTGAGATAAGTGCCTACTTTGCCTTTACAACACCGCTCAGGTATTAGCCACATAGGCAACCCTCCTTCATCACCCCAACTGAGTCTCTTCGTAGCCTTACGTGTAAGTGAATCACATTTCTGTATGTAGAGCCCTGGTCTGTAACGACTTGCTCGTGACCTGCTTCCTCCAGCAGAGTATGGGCTCCATACAGCAGGGATGGTGTCATCACCCCAGTGATGCTGGCACTGCACATGGAAAATAGTGCCTTCTGCACTGACAAACCTTCTAAACAAAGATGTAACTCACTCAGACAAGCACTTTGGCAAGTATGGTCACGAGCAGCGTACTATGTTTGGTCAACAATAGACTACAGATACGATGCTGGTTCCATACAATTATAATATGGTATTTTGGCTGACCATTTCTATGTTTAGATATGCAAATACTTACCACTATGTTGCTGCTGCCTATGGCATTCAGCGCTGTACAGGGTTGTAGCCCAGGAGCCACAGACTGTGCCATATAGCCTAGGCATCTAGCAGGCTCTACCATGTAGATTTGTGTAAATACACTCTATGATATTCCCACAACAAAACCACGTCATGACACATTCCTCAGAACATATCCCTGTTGTTCTCCTCACCATGTAATTCTCACAAATATTAACAGTAGAATTAAATTAAAACTTTGCTCTTTGCCCCTTTTTTCCCAATAGGAGTCAGGCAAGTATTAAATGAAAATGCAACTTTCGGAGACAGATCCAAGATGGCCGATTAGCAGCAGCTCAGTAATGTAGTTCCCAGTGAAAGCGCAGAGAATGAGTAGATGCCGCACTTTCCGACGAATTTTTGTTGCCCACACACCAGGAGATTCCCGGCAGAGGAGCCACACGGGTTGCCAGCGTGACTCTTTCGGCCGGTGCGGCTGTTTTGCCAGTGCCCCAGCGTGGCGCTTCCCGGTGTGGAGTATACGGGACGGACGGGCTCGGTTGGTCCCATCCCCACAAGAAAAACAGCAATTGGAAGCACTGAGGATTGAGAGTTTCACAGCAAGCACAGCGAACCCGGGAAGGTCCGGCTCTGTGGGGAACGGGCATCCACCAAAGGAAAACTAAGAAACAGAAAAACTTCATCAGCGGACGGAGAGAGATCCAAGATGGCCACGTAGTAGCAGCTCAGGACTGTAGCTCCCAGTGAAAGCACAGAGAGTGAGTGGATGCCGCAATTGCAGCGAATTTTTGATGCCCACAAACTGGGAGATTCCCAGCGAAGGAGCCACATGGGTCACCAGAGTGACTCTTTTGGCTGGCGCGGCTATTTTGCTGGCACCCCGGCGTGGCCCTTCTTGGTGCAGAGTATACGGGACTGGGTGCCCTTTTAGTCGGGCTCTGCTGGTCCCATCCCCACAAGGAGAAGAGCAATTGGAAGCGCTGAGGACTGAGAGCGAGCACAGCTGAACCCGGGAAGGCCCAGCTCTGAGGGGAAGGGGCATCCGCCGAAGGAAAACTAAGAAACAGAAAAAATTTCATAACCAACAAGCTGGATCTCCACTCAGAGACCCAATCTGAAAGTCGGCAATTACAAAGACGATAGGTGGATAAATCCACAAAAATGGGAAGAAGCCAGTGCAAAAAGGCTGAGAACACCCGAAATCAGAATGCCTCTCCTCCTACAGGGGATCGCAGCTCCTCATCAGCAAGAGAAGAAGGCCTGAAGGAGGATGAGTGTGATGAACTCACAGAATCAGGCTTCAGAAGGTGGATAATAAGAAACTTCTGTGAGCTAAAAGAACATGTTCTAACCCAATGCAAAGAAACTAAGAACCTTGAAAGAAGATTTAACAAAATGCTAATGAGAATGGACAACTTAGAGAAGA
>PVKP010047224.1:0-15149 GCA_004027715.1 Plecturocebus donacophilus | reverse complement strand
TTAATTGGAACGCCGGAACTCTGCCTTGTTTGATATCTTAACACGTTTCTATGATGGACATTTTGGTTCCTTGTATTTTGAAACGCAGCCATAAATTGGGGCGATAGCAATCACCTATATGCAGTCCCCAGTCGTCCAAGCCGAGTAGGGTGCACGAAGTATTCAAAAACATTCATTACCGTCGGTGTGTTGAGTGGTGACGGCCGGTGCAATTATTGGAAGTCGCGGGACCCAGAGCGGCTGGAGCACTGCCACACCCCTCTACCTGCATTAAGACAACCTGACACGATCTTCGATGAATCGATGTGCAAAATGGCGGTTGCACTTCCGTCTCCTGCGGGCGCACAATCCTGAAGAAGGACGTCACGTCACCAGGGCAACGACGCTCTTGCGTAACGACTCGGCCCATGGGAAAGTTCAGGGTTGGCGCTGCGTCTCCGCCTTCACCGCTGTCGCTTCTTCTAGGCCCAGTGCTAGGCCAGAGCAGCAGCGACTCCCATAGTCCCTTGCCAGGAAAATGTTGGCCTAGGCCTGGCGCGAACGGAGCGCGCTGCTTCCCTGCTTCTGCCAGGCCGAGCCTGCTGTACTGCAGAGCCCGTCTCCAGAGCGAGCACAGCGGGGACAGCGGGGTCCGCTGGGCGCCGGGCCCAGTCCCCAAGCGCGCACGCGCGCTCTTCAGCTCCGGGTGGAGGCCGGAGTTGACGTTAGCCATGGAAACCGAGAGTTGGCCCTAGTAGGGCCACGGTGAGCTCGTTGTTCCGCCGCCTTAGTTTCTCTGCCTCCGCGCTCTGGCAATAGCTAACCTCCGCGCGGGAGCGTCCAGCCTGGGTTTACCTGCAAAAATGCAGTTCCCGTGATGCCTTCGCGTCTCCTCTTCCCTCGGGTGATTTGAGGTACGTTCGATGTCCGACGCCCACCTTGGGACCTCTTCGGTGCCTTAATGTCCAAGCCTATGCAGGGAGCCAAGTTGTTCTTGCAGCTTTCATTGCCACAAAAACCTGTGCAGAGAGCCAAGTTCTTGCAGCTTTCATTGCCACGTTTTTCGTTACAAAACCTTTAAGTGCAGTTATTGCACTTTAAGACGTAATATGAACTGAGTCATTAGAGTAATTCAGTGTGATTTTAACTTTCCTTCGAAAGACTACTTTAGCCTGTTGAATTGTAACATTTTGTTTCTAAGAGACTCGTACGAACTGGGAAATGGCCCTTTGACCCTTGATTTGTAGGATAGCCATGTTACCCCAATAAAGGTTACCCGTTTTGTCCCTTAGATAAAACTGTACTGTTTCCTTACCTCCAGCTAAACTTCTTTTGTCCGAATTGTTCAACTCGTGGCCCCCTGAACGTGAAGAGCTCCTTCCCTGTTGATGATCTTTGTCCCCACAACCTCTTGTCTGTCCAGGACCAGAATTTACTCCTGTGAATCAGAAGTTGTTTTTCATGTAGCCATCATCTTTCACTTATTCATGTTTTACTATTTTTAGGTGTTTCTTTTCTTCATTAAATCATTTCTGCAGTTAGGGCAAAGACTGTCCATGTTGTTTGGTATCCACCGCCACTCAACGCCAAATCCCCAAACCTTTAGCATAGCCTCCAGTTTAGATGTTACCATTTTATGAATTTAACTGTTTGGAGCACCTGTTGGCTGCTCCTAAATTTCCTACTTAAAGAGCTGCCTTCTAGTTATTATCTGTTGTGGAAAATACCAGTCAGGGAACCTTTTCTTTTTAATTTTTAAGAACTTTACTGAGATATAATTCACATTCAGTACAATTCACCCATTTACAGAATTGTGCAACCTTGACTACAGTCAATTTTAGAACATTTGCATCACCCCCAAAAAGAACCCTTTACCTTTCATCAGTCACCACCTCCCTCCCCCCATTATCCTTACCCCACCAGCCATAAGGAACCACTAATCTATTTTCTGTCCCCATAAATTTGCTTATTTTGGACATTTAACATAGATAGGATAATAACAATATGTGGCCTTTTGTAATGGGCTTTCACTTAGTGTGTTTTCAAGGTTCAGCGATGTTGTAGCATGTATGACTATTTCATTCCTTTTTATAGCCTAATTCCATTGTGTGGCTATATCACATTTATCCAGTCATTGATGGGCATTTGGGTTTTCCATTTTCTGGCTATTAGTAGTATTTCTGCTATCAATGTTTTGTCTACAGATTTTTGTGTAGACATATATGTTTTTATTTCTTTTGGGTGCATACCTGAGAGTAGAATTGCTGGGTTATATGGTAACTCTATGTTAGCCTTTTGAGGAACTGCCAGACTGTTTTCCAAAGGAGCTGTATCATTTTACATAACCACCAGATATGTGTGAGGGTTCTGATTTCTCCACAGTCTCATCAATACTTATTGTCTGCCATTTTTATTTTAGCCAGTCAGGGGGGTTTGAAATGGTACCTCATTATAGTTTAAATTTGTGTTTTTCTAATGAGTAATGATGTTGAGTATCATTTTCTGAGCTTATTAGTCACTTGTATATTATCTTAGTAGAAATGTCTATTCAGATCCTTTGCTTATTTTTGAAAGATTGGATTATTTGAGTTTTCATTTTGTAAGTTCTTTATATAGTCTAGATACAAATCTCATATATATGATTTGCTCAAATTTTTTTTCATCCTATAGGTTGTTTTCACTTTCTTAATGGTGAGGAGCTTGTTTTTAAACACTTTCTCACTTGTCTTATCAAAGAGTACTGGATGCCAGTACCTTCATGCTGACTTAGCTATCAAAAGCTTCCCATTTTGACATTTTGTAGATTCCCCTTGGACCCACTTTTCTCCACAGAACCCTTTCCCCCCAAGTCATCCTTGCAGTTCTCTAGTTTCAGAATAAAATTCCCTTTCATTTGGCAATTGTTAGTCCAAACTGCACCATTTTGTAAGCCTCCTGCCATTTTGCAGACCTTGGTCAAACTGACACATTCCACGAGTTTGGGCTGTGAGAAACATCCTGCCTAACCACCTGATCACAACGCACAAGAGCACCTTTATTATACCCTGCTGAGCAAAGGCCCAACTGAAGGAACATCACTATCATACCCTGCTGGGTAAAGGTGCAAGGAACATCCTATCACATCCAACCGGAAAAAGGGCCAAACCACCTGATTATAGGAACATCTTATCAGTGTCCTGCTGGGCAACAAGCCAGACAGCCCATACCTATAAGTCCCCAGCCTGTGAACAGCAGTGGGCTCTGGCCTTAAGCTAGTCCCCCACGTCTGCAGGTTTTTGCAATATACCTGTGTTGCTGTAGAGCCCCCTAACCCCATCTGTCTTTAACGCCCCCGCCTTGCCTTTAAAAAAAAAAACCTAACAGTAATACCATGGTCTGGTCCAAAAACTCATTCTGCCACTAACTGACATTGTATCTTGGTTAAGATGCTTAATATCATTCGTTCTCAGGTTTTTTTGTAAAATAATTTATTTCTAGTAATTCATTTGAGTGGCAGATTTCATTCACCTGATACTTGATTTAAAAAAAAAAAAACTTTTTAACCTAGTTGAATTTATAGTGGGTGTCAATTGAGAAAAACGACAAGACAAGTCTCAATCATTTTAGATTTATTTGCCAAAGTTAAGGACTCGAGAGATAGGTCTACGCCTTTCTCTGAAGATGATTTTGAGATCTCCAAATTTAAAGGGGAAAGGATAGGATATTGAGCAAGCACACAATTTTCATGTAAGAGGTGGGTAGGGAAAAATATTCATGCCTTTATCTGGCTCAGTGAATCTGCATCTTTTACATAAGGTGACATAAAAGAGGCAGAGGAAAAAATGGGGGAAATCTGCCTTTTACAAAAGATAACAGACGAAATGGAGCAGGAGAAGAATTAGATATGCATTTATGTCTTGTAGGCAGGGATGACTGCACCTGATAAGCTATCAATTGGCATTGCCATGGTGAAATTCACTAGGAATTTCCTTGTGGGCAAAGTATGGGGGAGGTCTGTAGCTTTTCATCTTCTAGCCATCTTATTTAGGAACCAAAAGTGGGAGGCAGGTTTGTATGACTCAGTTCCCAGCTTGACTTTTTCCCTTTGGCTAAATGAGTTTGGGTTCCCCAAATTTAATTTCCTTTCACATTTCCCTTCTTTTTTCTTTAAAATCTTTTGGAGAAAGCATTTTAAAAGGAATGCAGTTTCCTGGCCTCAGGTTGGGTTTTCCTCTCTTTTTTTGAGCTGCTTTCCTGTTGCTAGGATGGTTTATTCCTAGAAGTTCACGTCCCAAGTCGCTAGGAAGGCACATTTTTAGTATGTCATGTTCCATGAAGATTTTAAAAAAATAGGAAGAAAGAAGTAAAAAAGGCAAGGTAAAAAGAGAGAAAAAAATATAGGGACCTAGGCCAGATTTTAGCAAAAAAAGAAAATCAAATCTGGAAACTGAATCAGGCTATATTACTGCCTTTTCAATTAGAACAATTCTCTAGGCAATCATTACCCTAGCCCTTTCAGTTGTGCATTGACATATTTGCAGGCACATACCATAACAACATTGTAAGCAGAAACAGGACACAACACAAATTATTATTGTTATTCCTATTATAAGCAATAAGCTGCCACCAGTTTCCCCAGGATCCAAACTAACTAGTCAACCAATTGACTTAACGAAGGTTTTGGATCTGACAGGTTGGTTATCTAGGTTTTCATGTCAGTCATAAGTCAGGATATGTTCTTCAATTAATCTGGAATATAAATACAACATTCAGTTTTCATGATAGCCTAGGCCCTACTTTGTGCTCCTGTGAGTATATCTAAAGCCATAAAGTTTTGCAGCACAGCTTTTCTCATAAGCAGGACTTCATTGTTTAGCAAGGACATACTCATGCGGCTATCATTCAGGGCCTTTTGGGTGTAATTCATCAAAGCCTCTATATGCCGTATAACACCTTCAGTACCTATCTGTGGTACAAAGATTGAAGCTAAGTGGTCATACCATTGGAATACCAAACGTGTCCAACAAGATTATAAATGAAAAAGGTTTGCCAGTTTTGGCAGGGTCTGAATTACTTGTCCTGTGCCTAAGCATAACCTAGGGAACATTGTCTTAACCAGTGTAGAAGTAACCACGGCCACAAGTTAGTGCCACGTAGCCAATATGTTGCATTTGGAGCTAGGCAATAAATACCTGGTCATTGCACCCAACTGCTAGCATGCCATTCAGTGTCTTATAATATGATAGTGTGGTCACAGTGTTCTCCAGCTATTCACCCCACATCTCTCGTACTGTTTGGACATAGGTCCTTGGTGTGATTTCTTTGCTCCCAACACAAAGCATTTTGGCTGAGTTGGCCAAATAAAGGGGTGAGCCAGATAAATCCATCCCAAATTTGCATTATTCCATTTTGATAATGGGCCATTGTTTGGGCATGGTTACCACCTTCTGTTTTAGTTGTGGGGATGCTAAAGTGAGAGCTGATGAGCTGGTCCTTTCCATTGAAAAGTTTTTCCCATGTCCCTTGTTCTTAAGAGAGTTTTTAATGGGCCAGTTATATATGTTGTCTTTTGTTACGCCAGCACTAAGAATACCAAACCATTGCTGTGATGTAATAGATTTTTGACATACTATCCAGTCCTGACCTTGGAAGGGGGATACCCACCATGGCAGTCTGGAGCCACTGGAAAGAGGCATGAATCTACCTATCCAGCAGGTGTCCTTTTTGTAATCTGTCTGCATAATCCTAAGCCCATTGTAGAAACTGATTTGTTTCATGGGCATCAGAGGGTGGCAGTGACAAGAAGGTGTAGGGATATAGGGTGATAATAGCAAGGTTGTGAGATTCATTTTAGTTACTAATGGGTGTTAAATCAGACAAGGCAAGTGCCCTGTTCTTTATAAGACAGCAGTTGCCAGTATATTTAGGACAATAATTGTAATGGTTACTGTACAATAAACATAGGCGTTCGTTTGTATACAGACCTGGTCCTGCGTCTTGGCTTTAAGCAGTCCACAAAAGTTGTCATCTGCTTCTCTTAGTTGAAAGTCAATGTTTAGTGACCTGGAGGTGGAGGTCTTTGGTGGGAGTTACAGTCCACTCAGGAGGTTGTGCCTTTTTAAGATGAAAGATGTGAATCTATGCGTCTGTACCATCTAATTTTGTGGCACATGGATTAGTAAATAGTACCTGGTATGGGCCCTTCCATCAGGGTTGAAAGGAATCCTTTATTAGATGTCTTTTCCAACAGACAAAATCTCTGGGTTGCAGGTCATGACCAGGCATCTTATCTTCAGGGAGCACACTGTGAAAGGAATTCTTTGCCAAATCTTGGCTTTTTAAAAGATGATAAATGGGCCACTTACAATATTGCAATATATCTTCCTTGAGAAAAGTTGGATTAGTTATGTTCATTCCCATACACATGGATCTTCCTGTTATAATTTCATAAAGAGGCAGTTGATGTTTTCCAAAAAGCATGGATTGGAGTATAAGCAGCACTAGGTCCGGGAGTGCTTTGGGCCAGGGGAGGTAAAATGCCTCTCTGAACTTAGCCGATTGTGTTTTAATTATTCCATTGGTCCTCTCCTGGCCTGAGAACTGAGTATGGTAGATACAGTGAAAATGTTGAAATATGGACCAAAATTTTACAAATATTTTGAATAAACTGGCCAGTAAGGTGAGTTCCCCTGTCACTGTGAAGTTCACCGGGAACTCCCCTCCCCACAATTGGATAATTTTTTTCTATTAGGATTTTTCAACTCAAGTGACCGTTGCTTGCCTGCAGGGAAAAGCTTCAACCCAATGGGAAAACATGCAGACCATTACTAAAACATACTTTTAACTTTAAGATGATGGCAGCTCTATAAAATCAAACTGCCCTGCTTCAAAAGGTCTGGCCAGAAGGGGAAAATGACCCTGGGCCCCATGGAGGGGCTTTCCTGAGTTATATTGGGCACAAAAAACACATCCAGAGTAAACTTTTTGTGCCACTGTGAAGGATGGTTTCCAGTAGTACTGTTTACAACAGGATATTATTTTATCTGGATTCCAATGGGATTATGGATATATTCCATAAGGGGCACCTGACATTGCATTGGAATAATGGGTTTATTATTAGGTCCACACCATATTTCAGTTTCAGGAGACAAGTATCCCCCTGCCTGTTTCCAAGTACATTTCTCTTTTGTAGGAGCTTTGCTCTGGGTTTCTTTCAACATGTTTTTAAGTGCTTGAGGTTTTATAGCCATTTCTCGGGTTGGGACTTGTGGCTCAAATGTTGCTGTTTTAGTTGTGGCATTAGCCAGTTGGTTGCCCCGACCTTCTGTGTTGTCTAAATTTGAGTGAGCTGGGATTTTTTTTATAATTGCCAAACGTTTTAGTTTTAGAATAGCTTCCAGCAGCTCTGATACTTGTCCATTTTTTAAGGGTTGCCCTAAGGAGATTAAATATCCTCTCTCTCTTCATATCATCCCAAAGTCACGCGTAACCCCAAAAGCATAGCGGCTGTCAGTGTAAACGTTTGCAGCCTTGTCTTTTCCCAGTTGACAAGCTTGGGTCAGGGTAACCAATTCGGTCACTTGAGCTGATCTGGCTGTGGGAGAGAACTGGCTTCAGTTACCTCTAGTAAAGAAACTACAGCATATGCTGCTCTAAAATTTCCATCCTCTCCCCTCAAATAAGACCCATCTGCATACTATTCCATCTCAGCATTATTCAGTGGTGTCTCTTGTAGGTCTGTCCCGGGGGTGAGAAGTCGGGCAGTCATCAGAACACAGTCATGAGGCATTTTGTCGGAAGGGCCTGGCAAGAGAGTAGCTGGATTGAGATTATTGTAGCAGGAAATAGTAATATTGAGAGATGATAAAAGCAACATTTCATAAGAGGCTAACTGGTGGACAGACAGATATTGAGTATGATGAGAGTTTAGAAGGGTCCCAAGACACTGCAGCACAAAAATGGTAAGGGGGGATCCCATAATTCTTTCTCCAACAGACTTATATAGAAGGGCTTTGGCTGCTGTTGCTCTTGGAGGAGGCAGCCCTCGAGCCACAGGGTACAGCTGTTGGCTATAATAGCCTATAGGTCTCTGATGATCACCATGTTTCTGGGTCAGTAACCCAGATGCAGTACCTCCAATTTTGTGCACAAAAAGAGAGAAAGACAATTTGAGTTTGGGTGCCCTAAGGCTGGGGCATTAGTCAGAATTTCCTTTATTTGTTGTACAGCTGATTGTCCCTCTGGCATCCCCAGGATGGGACCAGATTGTTCATTTTTTAGGTATGCATACAGAGATTGAGCCATAAGAGAGAAATTTGGTATCCAGTTTAAAAGAATAGCCTGCCAGGCCAAGAAATCTTCTAAATTTTCTCCTAGTGACCAGCATTAGGAAAGCTGAAATTCTTTTCACTCTGTCAGGGATAATACTCAGTCCTTTGACCAAGATAACATCTCCTAATTACATAACTCATAACTCATGGTAAGCATAGCTCAAGTTTGTCTTTAGACACTTTGTGTCCTTTGGTGGCTGTTTGAGTAAATATAGACTCTCTTTCTGAGAGGAAGAGAGTGTTTCTGAACAAAGGACAAGGTCGTCTACATACTGGAGTGTTGATCCCTGGGGAAAAATTAAATCCTCTAAAGCAGCTTTTAATATTTGAGAGAAGTAAGTGGGACTTTCTGTATACTGTTGGGGAATTACAGTCCACAAAGTAAAGGCAAACAAATACTGGCTCTCTGGATCTGTAGGAATAGTAAAGAAGGCACTGCAGAGATCCACAACTGAGAAATACTGGCTGGCAGTGGGTATAGCTGATAGAAGGGTATATGGGTTGGGCACTACTGGGTGCCTTAGTATTATGATATTGTATTGCCCTCAAATCCTGCATAAATTTCCATCCTCTCCCGCTTGGTTTCTTTACAGGGTATATAGGGCTGTCGCAGGGCTTGTGCAGGGAATAATGAGCCCCTTTTCCAGATAACGCTGAGTGATAGGGACAATTCCATCTATGGCTTTCTGTCATAGAGCTTATTAAGGTTGGGTAGGGGTTTCTTTGGGTTATCTCTACCTTTATTAGAGTGGCTGGGAATTTTTTTCCTATGTCTGTATTTGACTAAGACCATAAGTGGGAGGGGACATCTTTGAGCAAGTGCTCTGCTTCTGATGTTAACAGAAGATTGGGGAAGCTCCAAGAAGTTTTACTGTTTTCTGCTCTTTGTTCCAGTGTTTTCTCTTCTCTCCTAGTATTTTCTCCTCTGTCTCCATTTCATTTTCCTGGTCTCAAGATGATATTTTAACATTACTAATACTAAATTGTAGTACATTGTCAGGTTGTTTTTTAATTTGGTATTTTTGGTCTCCTGGCTCCAATTGATGAAAAAAAGTTAATCTTTTGATGAAAAAGAGATATGGGCATTATAGATGTTGAGGAGATCAAGGCCCAAAAGATTGACAGGGGTCCCAGGGCATATAAGAAACATATGGGACCTACTTAGCAAGTAGGTCACACTTAAAGCTTGTGGTGAGGGAGCTGAACCCTGTGAAATGGTAAGGTATTGGTTTGGACTTAAACGCATGGGGTCGTTTTATTAGACACACCCACCATTTTAATTCTTTTATTACTCCAAGGAATGAGATTTCTAAATAAGGTGGGATTTATCAGAGATGTAGTTGTGCCTGTGTTGATTAAGGCAGTTGCAAGCTCATGGTTTGTTATTATATTATTCTCTCCCAGTTCGTTTGTCAGGGTAGGTTATTTGAAGGGTGAAACCTCTGTTCTTTCTTAGAGCATCCATAGTCTTCCTGAGTTGCATTCTCCTGCCTTTTCTTTCTTTTTACCCTGAGGCAGTTCCTCTTAAGGTGTCCTTGTCTCTTACTGTAGTAACAGCCTGGGGGAGAGGAATTCTCAGACCAAGGGAGCTTAAAATCTTTCTGGGGCTGAGAGGTTTGAGACGTTAATTGCTTTAGCTGTAAATTCATAACTCAGGCAATCTTCAGCTTTTCCTTTTTTATCATGGTGTGGGATAATTGGTCAGCTAAGTTAACTAGTTCATTTGTTCTGGCTATGGCCTAATGTGTCATGTGGCATTTTACAAGGGTGGCTAAACTATCATCTACTCTGTTTAAGAAATTCGCATTTAATAATGTATCATTTTTGTTTTCAAAGCAATCAGCTTTAACATCCTGCAATATCATCTTAAAATTTTATCAAAATAATTTAAAACTGATTCATTTGGGCTGTAGTGGCATTGTTGGATTTTATTCCAATCTACAACCCTGTGGAACACTGAAGGAATGATATTTCACAGAGTGGTTGCTCATTTCCATGCATCTTTGAGCCTGTCTTTTGGATTTTTGTGGATTTTGTGGGCTGGTTGTTAGGCCTTCAGGGGTCAAATCTGCTATAGGTTCTGACCATTGTGATTTTTCCAAACATTCCTTGGCTTTAGCTTCTGAGACCAACATGTGGACTAGCTGATAAAGGTCTGAATGACCATAGGTTCTGATAATGAGCTCAAATTCTCAGGCAAACCCCGTTGGATCTTTTTGGGGGTCAGGAAATTCTTTATGCCTCACAATTCAACCTTTGACCAGGGTGGGTAGACAATCACCATGGTTCCCCTACCTGTTACCTGTTGTTCTCGAAATGGGTCAAACATGGGAGATGTCCCTGCAGGGTCCCCCTTTTCTACATCTTCCAGATGAGACACTGCCATTGGGGTGTCAGGGAATCATCAGAGGGTAGGGTCTTTGAAGTCAGACTACCTTCTATTGAGTGAGTGTTAAACATGCAGGAGAATGGGGGGACAGATCCGGGAAGTTCAGAGAGGTCAGGGTAGAGTGCGGGTGTAGGTATAGGTAGGGGAAGTGCGAAGGGGGAAGTAAGGGATTCGAAGGATTTCTTTAAGAGAGACACAAGATTAGAGAATTCCTGATTCACATTTTCAAGTTGTTTGTTGACCTCCTGTAGGGAGATGAGGTGATCTTCTCCTCTTTGCCATTTTCTAGATACCATTGAAAATAGCTCTCCCATTCTGGTTGTTTAGTTTTTGTGCCTTCATTTTCCATCCTGGTTCGCAGGTACACTAATTTGAGCATCTCAAAAGATCCCCGTTTAGGCCATTGTAACTTAGAATTTGCTTTAGTTATATTGGTCCACTTGGTTAAATATTTGCATGATGAATAACTGTGAGTATTTTGCATATACCCAGCCAGAGTTTCCAAAGGGAGAACTTTTATGTTCTGCAGTTGCTGGGGTCATAGAGGCCTCGTTCCCCGAAATTTAGAGTTCCTCTTTGGACCCAAAGTCAGGTTGTGTGTTAGACCCAAAATGTGTTGCTTGCAGACCTAGCTTTTCAGAGCCGTTACACCCTGAACCAGTTTGGTCCACCTATGCTGCAGCTAGCTACCTGGCACAATGTGTTAGGGCCTCAAGTTGCGAGAGGGGTCAGTTCCTTGTATGCATCTGCCAGCTGAGATTAGACCCCAAGTATGTTTCTGAGGGGTACGCCTATTTGGAGCCTCTGCACATCTTAGGGAACATTTCTCCCAAACATCCTCACATGATTCTCAGTCGCCTGAGAATACACCGAAAGGCTGAGGGGGAGCAATCAATTTCTTCAGATTCCAAACTCATGAACTAGAGAATTTGGAGTTGATCAAATCCAATGGGGAAAGGACTGAAACATACTCATATACACAAACACACACACACAAGGAGAAACAAACAACAAATCTGTTAAGCAAAACTAACAGTGATCATACAAATTATATACGTTCTGAGTGAGCGCTCTAAGCAGGAAATTAACACCAGCTGATTGTTAATGCTAATTTTAGTTGTTAAAAAGAATTTGCAAGACAGAATCCCAAACCAGTTTCTTACCTAGTGATGGGTGCCCAAGCAGAAGACCACTCTCCACAGATGCAGAAGCAGATGGATTCGCCATTTTTGATGGAAGCGAGTGCAAACTTCCCTTCCAAAAAAAGGAAGTTTTTTTGTTTTTGTTTTTGTTTTTTAAAAAAACAGCAAATAAACCTCAGACCCCAAACTGAAAAACATTGACAGATCAGGGATCCCTGGAGGAAAGACGTCCCAGACTTCTTTGGGAAGAACTTTGGCAAATTGTCCTATCAGTTTAGGCTATAAGGTGCCCAAGCCAGTACCAAGCACCGAGAGGTAAGCTAGTCTTGAGACAAGTCTCAATCATTG
Organism: Plecturocebus donacophilus; assembly: GCA_004027715.1. Taxonomy (NCBI): domain Eukaryota; kingdom Metazoa; phylum Chordata; class Mammalia; order Primates; family Pitheciidae; genus Plecturocebus; species Plecturocebus donacophilus. The sequence continues at coordinate 2,982 of PVKP010047224.1, read as the reverse complement.
TAGATTTATTTGCCAAAGTGAAGGATGTGCCTGGGAGAGAGGTCTGTGCTTTTCTCTGAAGATGATTTTCAGAGCTCGAAATTTAAAGGGGAAATTTAAATTTCCCTGGATATTGAGAAATACACAATTTTTATCTAAGAGGAGGGGTAGAGAAAAATAGTCATTCATGCCTTTTGTAAGGTCTGACCTTGCCATGGACAGCATGGCGATCCCCGTGACCTGCACGTACGCCTTTGGAGGGCCTTCCAGAGTTAGAAAACCTGCAGTAGCTGGACGATGATGAAAAATGGAAGGACGATCAACCCTGTAGTGCCTAACTAACCTGAGACATTCTTCTATTGTTTCTTATTCCAACCTCAATTGACAAGGCGACTGGACTTTATAACCAACCTTGGTCAATCTTGTGACTCCACACCCTACTACCCCCTCCCAGCTTGCCAAAAAACACCCTAAACGGTAACTTCTGTAACTTTGCAGTGTTACAATAAACCAAACCAATAAAACCAACTCCTATCCCACCGCCCTTCGCTGACTATCTTTTCGGACTCAGCCCACCCACACCTGGGTGAATAAACAGCCATGTTGCTCACACAAAACCTGTTTAGAGGGATCTCTTCATTCGGAGCGTGCGTGTTTTAACACCTTTGTCGGGCTCAGTGAATCTGCATGTTTTGCATAAGGTGACATAGACAAAAGGGGCATAGGAAAAATGGAGGGAATCTGCATTTTACCTAAAATAACACATGGCAGGCATGGTAGCTCACGCCTGTAATCCCAGCACTTTGGGAGGCCCAGGCAGGCAGATCACTTGAGGTCAGGAGTTTGAGACCAGCCTGGCCAACATGGTGAAACCCCATCCCTACCAAAAATAGGAAAAGTAGTTGGGCATGGTGGTAGGCACCTGTAATCCCAACTACTCGGGAGGCTGAGGCATGAGAATCGCTTGGACCCAGGAGGTGGAGGTTGCAGTGAGCAGAGATTGTGCTACTGCACTCCAGCCTGGGTGACAAGAGCAAAACTCGGTCTTTAATAAAAACAAGATAACATAGACAAAATGGGGCAGGGTAACAATCAGATATGCATGTATGTCTGGTGGGCTGGGGGTGACTGCACCTGTAAAGAAAAGCTATCAGTTGGCATTGTCATGGTGAAATTTTAATAGCTCAATAGGAATTTCCTGGTGGGAAAAATATGGGGGAGGTATGTAGCTTTTCATCTTGTAGCCATCTTATTTAAGAACCAAAAGGGGAGGCAGGTTTGTGTGACCCAGTTCACAACTTGACTTTTCTCTTTGGCTAAATGAGTTTGACATTTCTCCAAAATTTAATGGGTATTGTAACTAGGGGAGTGTACCTAGCTCCCAGAGCTCATAGGTTCTTGACCTCTCTAACCCCAAAGAATGGGGAAAAGGGCTCTGGAGGCATGGTGAGTTTACTATCTGAATAAAATTGCGGACCCAAAGAGTTTTGCAGAAGAGCAATTTATTAGACAGAGAGACAGAGAAAGAGAGAAGACAGCTCCCACACAGTTGTGGGAGGGGAGCCCAGAAAGAGAAATACCTTCAGGTAGGAGGAGCTGAAGTTTTAACCCCTGAGTTATTCCCCCACTCCCCACCATTTATGTTCTTATCCAATGAGAGGAGTTCTTTGAAACTTCCTCTGGAGTGATTGATCTTTGACTCTGATAGCGGATTGGCTACTTTGTCTGCAACCCTGAGTCTCCTCCTCCCAGTGCTTTCAGTGGGAATTTGGGATAAAAGAGCCCCACCTGTCTTTCCCTATCTGGCCCCCATGCGTGGGAAAACCAGACAAAGAATTTTACATTTGAAACTCCTCCCCTAGCAGACCTGGGAAGAGAAGTTTCTTTAACACAGTCCCTCAGTATGATGTGTGAGACTTAGGAAACAGAAGCATTGGCTGGCCCTACTGTACATTTCTGTTGCTCAGCTATTTCCTACGTTTTTGCATTCCATGAGTGATGGAATGCTGTCAACTCAATTCTGGTGTTGAACCAACAATTCATCATTCCACTTGTGAAGTGTTGCCAGTACCTGAAATAGATTATTTGAGCTCTCCAGTCACCCCTCCCTTCCAGTCATAGTTTTCTCTGCAAACCAGTTCTTGTGTGACAGGGCAGGAGCATTGCCATCTTGGACAAGTACTGCCATTTTAAGTTTCACCTTGATCAAAAACTGCCAAAATCCAAAGGGCATTAGCCTTATGGCTAAGGTCAGCATGACCATAAATCACAAATGACATCTCTGACCAGAAACATTCCAAACCCCTCCCCAACTAGGTGCATGCCAACCCCGAGATAACCTTCCCTTTGGCTGTTTGTAACTCTTGCTGTCCCTCCCCTAGACCCCTGTATGTGATGCTCCCTCACTGTGTCCATGTGTTCTCATTATTCAACACCCACCTATGAGTGAGAACATGCAGTGTTTGATTTTCTGTTCTTGTGTCAGTTTGCTGAGAATGATGGTTTCCAGATTCATCCATGTCCCTACAAAGGACACAAACTCATCATTTTTTATGGCTGCATAGTATTCCATGGTGTATATGTGCCAGATTTTTCTAGTCCAATCTGTCATTGATGGGCATTTGGATTGGTTCCAGGTCTTTGCTATTGTAAATAGTGCTGCAATGAACATTCGTGTGCATGTGTCCTTATAGTAGAATGATTTATGATCCTCTGGCTATATACCCAGTAATGGGATTGCTGGGTCAAATGGAATTTCTATTTCTAGGTCCTTGAGGAGTTGCCACACTGTCTTCCACAATGGTTGAACTAGTTTACACTCCCACCAACTGTGTAAAAGTGTTCCTATTTCTCCACATCCTCTCCAGCATCTGTTGTCTCTAGATTTTTTAATGATCTCCATTCTAACTGGTGAGAAATGGTATCTCAATGTAGTTTTGATTTGCATTTCTCTAATGACCAGTGATGAGCATTTTTTCTTTTTTTTTTTTTTTTTTTTTTTTT
>PVKP010047223.1:0-15148 GCA_004027715.1 Plecturocebus donacophilus | reverse complement strand
GGGATTCTTGTTTTATTGCCCAGGCTAGAATACAGTCTAAAAATGGGTATTAAAAACCTCTTTTATGCCAATAATTGTGTTTAACAATGGAGACAGGAAGGAATAGGGGATGAAAATAACAAATAAGCAGCCAATCAATATTTTATTTAAACCTGTGAAATGCTATGCAATTGCTGGGGAGTGATTTACTTCCAATTATTTGGCTACTTTTAAAATAGGTATAACGTGATATTGAGAAAAATGAATGTTTTGTGGATTTGTGGGAGGAGAGTTCTGTAAATATCTGTTAAGTCTAGTTGTTCCAGGTCTGAGTTCAAGTCCTGGATATCCTTGTTAATTTTCTATCTCGTCGATCTGTGTAATATTGACAGTGTAGTGTTAAAGTCTCCCACTATTATTGTGTGGGAGTCTAAGTCTCTTTGTAAGTCATTAAGAACTTGCCCTATGTATCTGGGTGCTCCTGTAATGGGTGCATATATATTTAGGATCATTAGCTCTTCTTATTGCATTGATCCTTTCACCACCATGTAATGTCCCGCTTTGTTTCTTGTGTTCTTTGTTGTTTTAAAGTCTGTTTTATCAGAGACGAAAATCACAGCTTCTGGTAATGCTAGCTGGCTGTTTTGCCCATTAGTTGATGTAGATTCTTCATTATGGTGATGCTCTTTACCTTGTGGTATGTTTTTGGAATGGCTGATACTGGTTGTTCCCGTCCATGTGTAGTGCTTCTTTCAGAAACTCTTGTAAAGCAGGCCTGGTGGTGATGTAATCTCTGAGTACTTGTTTGTTCCCAAAAAAAATTATTTTTCCTTCACTTATGAAGCTTAGTTTGGCCAGATATGAAATTCTAGGTTGAAAGTTCTTTCCTTTAAGGATGTTGAATGTTGGCCCCCACTCTCTTCTGGCTTGTAGAGTTTCTGCTGAGAGATCTGCTGTGAGTCTGATGGGCTTCCCTTTGTGGGTAACCCGACCCTTCTCTCTGGCTGCCCTTAGCATTTTCTCCTTCATTTCAACCCTGGTGAATCTGACAATTATGTGCCTTGGGGTTGCTCTTCTGGAGGAATACCTTTGTGGTGTTCTCTGTATTTCCTGGACTTGAATATTGGCCTGCCTTGCTAGGTTGGGGAAGTTTTCCTGGGTAATATCCTGAAGAGTATTTTCCAGCTTGGATTCATTCTCTTCTTCACATTCAGGTACACCTATCAAACGTAGATTAGGTCTTTTCACGTAGTCCCATATTTCTTGGAGACTTTGTTCATTCCTTTTTCCCCTTTTTTCTGTCATCTTGCCTTCTTGTTTTATTTCATTGAGTCGATCTTCAACCTCTGATATCCTTTCTTCTGCTTGGTCAATTCGGCTGTTGAAACTTGTGCATGCTTCGTGAAGTTCTCGTGTTGTGTTTTTCAGCTCCATCAATTCACTTATATTCTTCTCTAAGTTGTCCATTCTGGTGAGCATTTCGTTAAATCTTCTTTCAAGGTTCTTAGTTTCTTTGCATTGGGTTAGAACATGTTCTTTTAGCTCACAGACGTTTCTTATTATCCACCTTCTGAAGCCTGATTCTGTGAGTTCATCACACTCATCCTCCATCAAGCCTTGTTCTCTTGCTGATGAGGAGCTGCGATCCCCTGCAGGAGGAGAGGCATTCTGATTTCAGGTGTTCTCAGCCTTTTTGCACTGGTTTCTTCCCATTTTTGGGGATTTATCCACCTGTCGTCTTTGTAATTGCCGACTTTCAGATTGGGTCTCTGAGTGGACGTCCGGCTTGTTAGTTATGAAGTTTTTTCTGTTTCTTAGTTTTCCTTTGGGGGGCGCTCCTTCCCCACAGAGCTGGGCCTTCCCGTGTTCAGCTGTGCTCGCTCTCTCCTCAGTGCTTCCAATTGTTGTTCTCCTTGTGGGGATGGGAGCGGCGGAGCCTTTGGGCACCCAGTCCCGTACACTCTGCACCGAGAAGCACCGCGCCGGCCACAAGAGTCACGCTGGCTACCCGTGTGGCTCCTTCGCCGGGAATCTCCCAGTCTGTGGGCATCAAAAATTCATCTGCAATTGCAGCATTCACTCGCTCTCTGTGCTTTCACTGGGAGCTACAATCCTGAGCTGCTGCTACGTGGCCATCTTGGATCTCTCTCCGCCCGGTGATGAAGTTTTTCTGTTTCTTAGTTTTCCTTTGGCGGACGCCCGTTCCCCACAGAACCGGACCTTCCTGGGTTCGCTGTGCTCACTGTGAAACTCTCAGTCCTCAGCGCTTCCAATTGCTGTTTTCCTTGTGGGGATGGGACCAGCCGAGCCCGTCCGTCCCGTATACTCCACACCGGGAAGCGCCGCGCTGGGGCGCCGGCAAAACAGCCACGCCGGCCAAAAGAGTCGCACTGGCGACCCGTGTGGCTCCTCTGCCGGGAATCTTCCAGACTGTGGGCAACAAAAATTCGTCGGAAAGTGCGGCATCCACTCGTTCTCTGCGCTTTCACTGGGAGCTACATCCCTGAGCTGTTGCTAATCGACCATCTTGGATCTCTCTCTCCATTATTTCTTTAAATGCTTAGTAGAATTAACCAATGAAGACATCTGAGCCTGGAGCTTCCTTTTCAACTACATTAATAAATATAGTGGTATTCAATTTCTCAATGTCTTCTTGAGTAAGCATTGTTATGGAGTCTCTGTCAAGGACTTTCCTGTTTTATCTTCATTATTGATTTTGTTTTATCATAAGTTATCCATGTTTCCCTCATTATTCTCAGCATCAGTAGTCTATTGTGTCATCTCTCTCACTTCTGATATTAGTACATTTTGTATGCTTTCTTTTTTGCTTATCAATCTGAATAGGTGATTGTTAATTTTATTGTCATTCAATTCAAAATACTTTCTATTTTCCCTTCTTTCCATGGGCTATTTAGTTTGCTACTTAGCTTCCAAATATTTAGGGATTTTCCAGATATTTTTCTGTTTTTGACCTTTAAATTGTTTTCATTGAGGGCAAAGAGCATACTTTGTATGACTTGGTTTCCTTTAAATCTGGGGGATTTGTTTCATGGCTGAGAACATGGTCAATCTTGGTAAGTGTTCTGTGTGGACATTTGAGTACTCCACCCGATGCCCCATGAATTATGAGGTGTTTCACCTTGGCTACTGGAAACAGTAAATATTCCCACCTGCTGTGAGCTCCTGCTTCATTTCCTCCTTTCCTTTTGCTTTTTTTTCCCTAGCATTTGGTAATTTTTTCACGTGTGTGCAGTGATCAGTACTTAGCTGAACACTCAAAGGCAAAGATCTCCAGGGCTCACTGTTTGTGTGAAACCCTTCTCTAGGTCTTCCTTCTCTGTGAAATCAGCTGTGTTGCTCTCCCCAAGCTCTTAGTTTTATCCCTTCATTCAGGGAGACCACCAGGGTCTCCCTGGGTTCCCCATCCCTGTATAGCCACATAGCTTAATAAACAGCATCTGGGTTCTCACATCTGCTTCCACATGCAATAGGTTGCAACATGTTTTTTTAAGATGAAGTAGATGAAGAAAATCCAGCCTCACAGAGATGTACAATGTATTTGGAAAATAAAAGATTACATTAATAGTTTTCCAGATTATTATATATATTCTTCATTGACAGTACACCAAAACTAGACAAATGGAAATTTTTTAAAGTTTAACTGCAATAAGGAGTCTGTATCCAAATCAATGAAATATTTTTGTTACATGAAATTCATTGTTCTATTTTTCACTTGGAATGAATCATGTATCTTTGCATGATTGTGTTACATGACACATTTATCATTTGGAAAATATTGATTCAAAGCTTTATGCTGATTTTATAAATGTTGATACATTTCATTATCCCATACAAAGAAATTTTCAATTGTTATTTTCACCATAAATCTTATAAATTTTTTAAAACTGGGAAGTTGTCAGGCCCATCATGATGGTTGCAAGTTTTTGAAAATTCTAATATTCACTCAAAACTTTTATCATTAGCAACCAATACCATCCATTTTCTTTTTTCCTTTTTTTTTTTTTTTTTTTTGTTCTCTTGCCCAGGCTGGAGTGCAGTGGTGTGATCTTGACTCACTGCAATCTCTGCCTCCTGGGTTCCAGCAATTCTCCTGTCTCAGCCTCCCGAGTAGCTGGAACTACAGGTGCATGCCACCACACCTGGCTAATTTTCCTATTTTTAGTAGAGACGGAGTTTCACCATATTGGTCAGGCTGGTCTCAAAGTCCTGGCCTGATGATCCAACTGCCTCAGCCTCCCAAAGTGCTGGCATTACAGGCATGAGCCCAGTGCACCCAGCCCCCATCGTTTTCTTTAAAGCAACAGACTCTTTTCATTTTTGTGAGGAAATTTTTGGCCAAAACCTGTCTGAATAACAGAATCTTGTCAGTTCTTATTTCAATAACAATTGCATTTATTGCAACTGAAGTGATCACAGGAGCTGCACAGGGCACCTGTCCATCCTACTTGAGCATGCAGCAGACAGTTTCTACTTGGAATGTTAAGAAGACAGTAACAGGCCACAGTGTAATCAATACTGTGTACTGTGTCACCAATGGCTTTCTTAAGTGAAACTGACATTCTTTTCTTAACTGTGACTGCGTGGCCATGAATCTCACCATAAGATTTTTTTTGGAGCAGATTTTGCCATTTATTTGATTCGTGCTCAAATGTCAGCATTTTTTCTTATCCTTTTAAGACAAATGTCAATATGGTGAAAAGACAAATAGCATTTTAGTTTTATTACGAAAGTAATGTTGACCTCATGAATCCCTTGACAAATTTATAGAAAGCCCGAGTCCACACTTTGTATCCCACCTTGAGAGTCACTGGCTTAGGAAAACTGAATCTGATGACCCTCTGTTAATGGACTCGGTTCTCACTGGAGTAGAACAGACTCCCTGCCTCCCTCACCCCATCCCAAATGTCTTCTCAGCCTCATGTCTACTATCTAGTAGTTATGAAGTGTGGTGAAGTGAAAAGAGACGTGTTCTATCTTTCTCTGCCACCAATTATCACTCCTACTGCCCTTTTTTTATTAGCATTTATGTCACTGTACAGTTCATTAGGTCAGAGTTATAAGACTCGAGATATATATACATATATATTTTCAGATTGGAGACTTCTGCCAAAGCCAGTTAAGCAATTCTCAGGCAGAGAATTTTTTTTTATCCTGAGGCAAAACAAACAAACAAACAAAAAAGTCTAAATAAAAGACATGCAAACCAAGGGGCTCAATATTGCTGCTGTAATTATAATATCCAGACATGCACCTTGCCAGAAGTTTGACTTCCCGACACTGATTACTGCCAGGCTCCAAGTTCTTATGAATTATAGCACTTGTAAGTCTGGTGGGATGGGAAGGAGGGGATGCCTTTTCATTGAGAAAATATGTATCTTCTTCGAAATTATTTTAAATTAGTGTTTAGCTAATAATAAGTTCAATTAAGAAAATATATTCAAATGAATATCTAATTTATTTAATTATTTAAAATGAGAAATAAAATAGAAATCATTTGAAAGCCAACATTTGCATTGTGTGTGTGTATGTATGTGTGTTTATACCCGTGTCCCTTTTTTATGACCTGCTGGAAAACTCTGGCTGTCCCACCCAGAACACGCTGAACCCTGCAGTTCCATTCCTTTCCAAGTGGTCTCTATCTGATTGAGAAAAGGAATCTCCAGCCAAGTAACAGGGCTGGCTCAATCTGTAGGCATCTTTCTATTGAAAGCATTTCTATTGAAAGACTGAGGGCTCCAAAATTATCCCTGAGATTTTTATTATGATTATTATTTTAGATTAAGATACTGATGTTCCATGAAACAATATGATTGTGGTATGATTAAATTGCTAGCTAATCATCTAGGAAGATCTTCAGATTTGGAAGATAGGGTGAGTAAAGGTTAATGAATAGGAAGTAGAGGTGCTGCCTGGAAAATCTGTGGTATTTTGTTTTTAAAGTCATTCAGAAAACCTCAAATGTGTTATCAAAAGCTTAACATGAGCCTTTGACAAACTAAGAGTATACTTAAAAGACAAAAACATACTCTCAGTTTGTCAAAGGCTCATGTTAAGCTGTGATGTGAAGCAACATATTAACAATTGTGAAGAAATCACTATGCATATATTTTAAGTGTTCATTTAATAGGAGTATAAAATAGTTTTAAAAATTCTTATTTTTAACATGCAAAATGGAGAGGAGAGTGTAGAGATTTTGCATCTACCCCCTGCCTTCACCCACGTGCAGCCTCCCTCATTGCCAGCACCCCCACAGCGTGGTGCATTTGCTACAACTGATGGGCTTACATTCACTTTGTCACTCAGTTTCCCTAAGGGTTCACTCCTGGTGTTGTACCTTCTCTATGGGTTAGGACAAATGTGTAATGACATGGATCCACCATTATGGTATCATGCAGAATAGTTTCACTGTCCTAAAAAATCCTCTGTGCTTCACGTATTCATCCCTCTCTCCTACCCCTGGGCCATGGTAACCACTGAACTTCTTCTTTCTTTCTTTCTTTTGTTGAGACAGAGTCTTGCTCTGTCACTCAGGCTGTAGGGCAATGGTGTGATCTAGACTCACTGTAACCTCTGCCTTCCAGGTTCAAAGGATTCTCCTGCCCCAGCCTCTTGAGTAGCTGGGATTATGGGTGCATGCTGTCATGTCCTGCTAATATTTTGTATTTTTAGTAGAGACAGAGTTTCGCCACATTGGTAAGGCTGGTCTCAAACTCCTGACCTCAGGAGATCTACTCACCTCAGCCTCCCAAAGTGCTGGGATTACAGGCATGAGCCACCAGGCCCAGTCACCACTGAACTTTTTACTGTCTCCATGGTTTTACCTTTTCCAAAATGTCATAGAGTTGAAATCATGCAGTGTACAGCCTTTTCAGACTCTTTCACTCACTAATATGCACTGAAGACTCCTCCACGTCTTTTCATGACTTGAAAGCTAATTTCTTCCTAAGTTGCACTTACCTTAAAAATTATATGCAAGTTTACTAAGAGCTGGAAGCTTGTAGAAAACAAATGCTGGTAATGGCGTCTATAAATTGTAGCTTAAATATCAATCACTGAAATGCGTAGAGGAGGCAAGCCTACTACAGGAAAATCTTCTAATTGAAAGAAAGTATCGCAATGTTTACCACGTCTAACTTGACCATTCTTTCTCTATTCTTTCTGATGGAAGGGAAGTAGAGGCAAAGAGCTAATGAAAGGAGAGAGGCAATGCAATAATGCTTGGACTCTTATAAAAGTACAATATGAAGTTTTTTTTTTTTTTTCTGGAGCTGTTAGAACTATCAGCAGTGCACTAATAAGCTACCTAAGAGCTTGGAAATATAGACTTTCACAAGCTGTGAAGGGGAATAGTGGAAAATGTATGTTAAAAGCAAAGTAAAGGAAATAACAAGAATGGGTGAAACAGGAGATACAGCTGCAAATACATGAGACATATTCGTTTTGTTTATGCTGAATATTTGAAGAGCTCTTTCTGAAATTGCAAGTCCTGCCAAAAGCCTGGCTGTCTGGAGGATGAAGGTGTCATTGTGGCCTCACTTTCCAAACAGTGTTCATCTATGCCAGGGAGGAAGTAAGTGGCTTTGTGCGTGCCACAATCTCATCTGCTGCAGAAACATCAGCTTGCATGCTTGCTAGGTCACCCTCAGCAGGAGCAAAGGATCTCATTTTTTGATGAAATCTAAAATCTATCATGTATTTTCTTCTTCCCCTGACACCAGTGTTCAGCATGGAACTGCCTCCATTCCATAGTACATCAAATACACATGCAGATGTTTATGCTATTAAATTAGAGAACATCTTTCATGTGTTGAAGTTTCCCACTATTCTTTGAATAACTATCTGACACTTCAGGAATTTCTTACCTTACAAGCCCCACATCTCCAAGACAGGGCTAGGGACTCACCTCCTCACATTCTCTCTGGATCTGGGCCAGAGGTGGTGAAGGCATCTCAACTGAAAGCACCAGCAAGAAACCTCAAAGCAGAGCACATGGCCATAAGGGAGCCTGCGGGATCTGTTTCTGATGACAGTGGTGGCAGTGGCAGCCAGAGTGTTGGGGGCTGTTGCAGCAGAGTTTCTGGCTTTATAGCCCAATACAGGTATTGCGAGCATCAGGCTGGGCTGTACAGCCATGTCTGGGACAGGACCTTGGCTATGGTGCCTCTAGGCCCTCAGCTCTGGCCATCTCAGAGAGGCTGGGTGTGCTAAGACCCTTCAGTGAATTCACTTGCCGCTTTAACTGATAAAGTGAGTTTTGCAGCTTGCATATAATAACACTAGCCAAGTGTTTTGTACTCACTAAGCTTTGTCAACCCTTTAATGATTGCTAGTCATGCATGTCTGCCCCACATCCACTGTCTGAGACAGGGAGACAGGCTCTGAGGCTCAGGCTATGCATGATGACATGAGCACCGAGTGAGGAAGAGCAGCGGGAGCCTGGGCTGCAGAATCGGAGGAGCAGGCAGGAATGAGAGGAGATGAGGGCGTTTATCTCAAGTGTAGCCACCTGACATCATGGCTTCCTGGCCCAGAGCAGGCCCTGCATACATGGTAGCTACCAAGAACAGGTTTTTAAAAACTTTTTATCGTTGTTATTATATACATTTTATAGATTAGGAAATGAATCAAAAGAAGATAGAATAATTCTCCATACTATACAGCCAGTAAGGGATTGAGCTAAGTAAGATTCAAAACCACCATCGTTTTCTATTTCTCAAACACATGTCCTTTGTCCTATGGAGTACACTTAGAAGCGATATCCAAGCCCAGACACGAGGGACAGGTCTTTCCTTTAAAAACTTGGAATTTAAGTTTTCCTTCCTCAGTAGTCTAGACTGGCATGTTCCTGCCAGGTCCACAGCTATGATGACTGGGTCCAACCAGAGCACACGAGGTGTGAGTGTCAACAGGTGAGGCTGTCTTGAGTTGTGACTGGGAGATAGGAGTGAAGAGGGAATCAGTTTTTGCCCATGTGGCACTTTGACTCACTATCATGCTTCTAACCACAGATTACTATAAATTCAAAGTGAAATGAAGCCGGAACATGGGTGTGTGGAGACTATTTCTCTGCTCTCTTTATCACACTTGGATTCTTTGTTTAGATCGGTTTTTCCCACGTAAAGTGAGCGTAACTAACTTCCCATGTTAGTTTCTGCATGTTAATGGATAAAAAGCACTAAAGCTCTCTTGAATTTAGAGTTGTTGGTTAAAAGTACACATTTATACTGCACATCAATATTTCTTTAAATAATATTGAGTATTATCTGAATTGAGCTTTCTGACATCAGTAGGGTTGACATAAAATACACTTTATTCTTGCATAACTGAAGTTAATTTTCGGAAATTTATTTTTTTCATCCCTGGAGTGGCGTGGACTTCGGAGACATGCAGACATGGCATGTTCCTTGTCTATTATCCTAACAGATACTACCAGAGAAGTGGCTGAAAGCAGCACCCACTTACGATCTCACAGTCAGTGTGCAACACAGCTCTGCCGAGCTGCTGCTCTGCTCTGAGGTTCACAAGGCCAAAATCAGGTTATCCCCAGGGCTCTGCTCCTTAACTGTAGGCTCTGGGGGCAAACCTGCTTCCAAACCATTCAGATCGTTGGCAGAATTCAGTTTCACATTGTCCTGTAATTGAGATCCGCATTTCTTTGCTAGCTGTCAAATGAGATTCATTCGTAGCTTTCAGAGTCCTCCTACTCTGTGGCTCATTCTTGTTCTTTCATCTTCAAAGTCAACCATAGCAAGTTCAGTCCTTCTCATGCTTCGAACTTCTCTGACCTCCCTCTGCTACCTTTCTCTGGCAGATTTGTCTGCCTTCCTCTTCTGCTCTTAAGGAATCATTGCAATTGGCCCATCTGAATAGTCCAACATACACTCCCTGTCCTTAAAGCCAACTGCTATATTCAGTAACCTTAACTGCATCTGCAAAATGTCTCCACAGTAGTACCAGATTGTTTGATAGAATGAACAGGGTAGGAGAATCTTGAAGGGGCATCTTTAGGATTCTGCCTACCACTCATGTGTGTAACCCTGATTTATAAACTAAGTAGTCCTTGACTAATCCATTAAATTCAATGAAACTTAACCTTGTTTTTCTTTTGTAAAATGAAACTAATTAAGATATATTTCACAGAATTGCCATGAAGACTGTAGGAGACTATATGTAAAAAGTGCTGGCCTGACGTGGTGGATCACGCCTGTAATCTCAGCACTTTGAGAGGTCGAGGCAAGTGGATCACCTGAGATCAGGAGTTCGAGGCCAGCCTGGCCAACATGGTGAAATCCTGTCTCAATTAAAAATAGAAAAATTAGCTGGGTATGGTGGTGGGTGCCTGTAATGCCAGCTACTCGGGAGGCTGAGGCAGAAGAATCGCTTGAACCCAGGAGGTGGAGGTTGCAGTGAGCTGAGATCATGCCACTGCCCTCCAGCCTGGGTGACAGAGTGAGACTCTATCTTAAAAAAAAAAGAAAAAAAAAAAAACTGCTTAGCACAGTGGCTTGGCAATTGATGAGATTAACAAATCATATCATTATTAGTAAGGGGAGTAGTAATGTGAGTATAACTGCTATGCCAGGAGCAGGGTAAGTGCTCAATAAATGCTATTTTTTTTTCCTACATACATCAGAGATTTGTGATAAAAGTGCTAAGCTTTTGTATCGCGGGTGACCTCTCAGGGGAGATCATACCCTGGTAGTCCTAGAGTCTAAGGTGTCTGTTCTCCCAGTTCCTCTCTCTGCTCTTGTGCAGTCACTGCCATGGCCAACACACTGACAGTCGTAATCATGAGAAACAGTAGCCACGTGGTGGGATGCCAAAAACTATCAGGAATGAGGCAAAGGAGTCTGTTTTATATCAAATATTGAATTCAAACCAAAAGACCAATTCATCAAAAGGACATATTACTCCTTAATGCTTATATACCGATAGCAGAGCTTGAAAATACAGGAAGTAATAACTCAGACGTGCAAGAAAAAATAGACAAATCCACAATTATAAGTGATGTCTATATCCCCTCTCAATAAGTGATAGAACAGAGGGATAGGAAACCATTTGCATATAGATGATATAAACAGCACTATCAATCAACCTGACCTAATTGACATTTCTAGAACACTCCATCTGACAACAGCCAAATAGCTGAATTCAAGTGCACAAGAACATTGAAACATTTACCAAGATAAATGACATTTTGAGTAATAAAACAAGTCTTAGTAAATTAAAACCAACAGATCCAAATCATACAAAGTAGGTTCTGTGACTGTAATGGAATTGAATCAATAACTGAAAGATCTCTGGAAAACTCAAAATATTTGGAAACTAAGTAACACAATTCTAAATAAGTCATAGGTTAAATAAGAAATCAAGAGAATAATTGGAAAATATTTTGAACTCAATGAAAATATAAGGTATCAAAATTTGTGGAATGTGTTAAAGCAGTACATGGGGGAAATTTATAGTGCTGTTTTGGAAAGAACGAAAATCTCAAATTAATGATTTCACCTTCTACTTTAAGAAAATCAAATTAAATCAAAAGTAAGAAAAAAAGGAAATGATAATGTGGTAGGCAGAATTTAAGATGGCCTCCAGAAATCTTGCCCCTTGGTATACATGTTCTGTAGAAAACTCTCCTCTTGAATGTGGGCAGGATCTGTAAATATGATAGGCTATCATTTCTAGGATTATGATACTTTATATGGCAAAAGAAATTCTGCATGTTATTAGGTTACCAGTCAATTGAGTGTATGTTAATCAAAAGGAAGAAGATTATCCTTCATGGACCTGACCTAATCAGGTGAGCTTTTAAAAGAAGATAAAGCATCAGAAAAAGGTTCTTGCTGGCCTGAAGAAGATAGCAAAGCCATGCTGTGAACTGCAATGAAGACAAGTGTCACGAAGAAGCTGAGTGACCCTAGGCCAACAGCCTGTGAGAATGTGGGAACTACAGCTGTAAGAGACTGAATTCTTGTTTTTGTTTCTGAATTTGTGAGCTTGGAGACCTGAGCCTCAGATGAGCTCACAGCCCAAATGACATCTCAATTTCAGCATAGTAAGATCTTTATACAACGATCCATGCCCAGACTTCTGACCCATGAAAAAATTATAATAAAGAACACATTTATTAAATAATTTAAATTAAATAATAAATTTGTGTTGTTTTAAGCTAGTAAGTTTGTAGCAATTTAGCTTGCAGCAATAGAAAACTAATACAGATAAAATGCAATCCACAAATAAATAAAATAGAAAACAAAAAATAGAAAAAAATAATAAAATCAAAAGCTGATATGGTAAGAATATTAAAAATTTTGATAAATCTTCAGCTCATTAATCAGAAATAAAGAGAAAGAGATTCAGTTCTCAATATCTGGAATTAGAGAGATGTCATCACTACAGATTCTACAGATATTAAAAGAATAGTAAAGAAATATTATGGAAAAATTTATGCCAGTTGATTTGAAAAAGCATATGAAATGGACAAATTATTTGCTATCTTCCCAAAGCTCACTCAGGAAAAAATAGATAATGTAAATATCCCTACATATATATAGAGGACTTGGATTGAGAACATTTCCACAATGAAATATATCAGAACAGATGTATTCTCTAGTGAATTCTATGAACTATTAAAAGACTTATCAGCTGGATGTGATGGTACACACCTGTGGTCCCAGCT
This sequence comes from Plecturocebus donacophilus, assembly GCA_004027715.1. Lineage (NCBI taxonomy): Eukaryota > Metazoa > Chordata > Mammalia > Primates > Pitheciidae > Plecturocebus > Plecturocebus donacophilus. Next base: position 2,469 of record PVKP010047223.1, on the reverse strand, counting down.
ACTCAAGAGGCTGAGGCAGGAGGATCATTTGAGCTCAGAAGTTCAAGGCTGCAGTGAGCTTTGAGTGTGCTACTTCACTCCAGCTTGGACAACAGAGCAAGACCTTGTCTCCATAAAAAAAAATAAAAATAAAAATTTAATGATTCAATTCTACAGAAACACTCTAGAAAATTGAAAAGGAAGGAATACTTCCTGGATCTACATATGAAGCCAGCATTACTCTCTAATATGAAAACAAAACAAATTACAAAAAAGTAAAACATAGACCAGTATCCCTCAGGAACATAGATGTAAAAATTGTAAGCAAAGTGCCAGCAAATCCACTTCAATTATACAAAATGATCATGCAACACAACAAAATGGGTTTTGTCTCAGGATTCTAGAGTTGATCTAACATTTGCAAACCCAGCAATATAATTTCCCCTACCAACAAACTGAAAAAGATAAGCCACATTATTCACTTAACATGTGCAGAAAAACTACTTGGAAAAAGCCTTACATCCATTCCTAATAAAAGTACTCAGCAAACTAGAAATTAAAGAGAACTGTTTCAATCTGAAAAAGAAATCTATATCAAACCTAAAGCTTATATCAGACACAATGGTAAAAGGCTAAATGCTTTCTCCCTAAGCATACTTGCTCTCACCACTTTTATTCAGCATTGTATTGGAGAGTCTACCCAGTGAAAACAGGCAAGAAAAAGAAATAAAAGGCATCAAGTTTGGGATGAGATAATTTTAGACAATTTGATAAAGCATGCAAAAAATATTCTGTAACTAATACATGTGTTTAGCAACATGGCAGGACCCAAGATCAATATACAAAGTCAATTGTATTTCTAGATACTATAACTATATATTTAAAAATTAAATTTAATAAAACTTACATTTGATAAAATCTTACAGAAGATGTGCAAGACCTGCTCACTCTACCTTAGTAAATATTGCTGATAGAAATTAAAGGACTAAGTATAAAGAAATGGAGAGATATACCATGTTCATGGGTAAGAAAACTGAATTAATATTAGTAAGATGTCCCTTCTCCCCCTAATTAACCTATAGCTTCAATGAAATTTCAAAGTTCCAGCAAGCATTTATTTTTTAAAAAATTGAACAGCTGATTTTAATATTCATGTGGCATTGCAATGCAGTTAGAATAGCTAAAACAACATCGAAGTAGAAAAAAAATTAGAGTAATAACACTACCTGATTTCAACTTATTATAAAGCTACAGTATTCAAGACAGAAAGGTATTATTGTTTCAGTAGACAATTTAGATGTGTGAAGTAAGTAGAAAGTCCAGAAATAGACCACTTCTTTATAGACAAGTGATTTTTGATGAAGGTGCAAAGGCAATTCAGTAGAGAAAGGATAGACATTTTAAATAAATGACCACAAAATAACTTAAAGCTAAGCTAAAGTTATTTAACTTAAGCTAAAACATGTGAAGTTCAGTTAATAGCTCATGCCATTTGCCAAAATTAATTCAAATGAATCTAAGATCCTACATACAAAACCTAAATTTATAAAACTTTTAGAAGAAAACAAGAGAAAAATGTGACTGGTTTAGACAAAGTTTTCTTAGACATAACACCAAAACAAAATCCCATAAAGAAATTGATAAATTTAACTTTATTAAAGCAAAAATGATGAGACAATTCAGGAGAAAATGTTTTAAAACCTATATATGACAAAAAATTGTATCCAGAATTGTAAACTACTCTAAAAGTGAATAACAAGGAAACAACCCCATAAAAATGGACAAAATATTTTAACAAACTTCACCAAAGATGTCGATACCACCTCACACCTATTTAAATGTGTCTAGTTATGAAGATTGACCATCTAAGTGTTGATGAGGGTGAGGAAGAACTGGAATTCTCACACACTGTTGGTGGGAATTTAAAGTGATATAAACAACTTTCCGAAAACAATTTGGCAGGGTCTTAAATAGCTAAACCTACACCTTTCATATGAATCAGCAATTTCAATTCTAGATGTTGACTCGAGAAATAAAAGCACATTCATACAAAGAATATTCATAGCAGCTTTATTTGTAACAGTCAAAAACTGGAACCAATCTAAACATCCATTAACAAATGAATGGATAAACACGTGGTGATATCTCCATATAGCTATAAAAAGAAAGTGAACCATTGATACACACAACACAGATGGATCTAATAATATTATGCTAAGTGAATAAAGTCAGAAGAATTGGAGTCTTGCTACATGTAAGGCCGGTTGCCTTGCTGGGAGCTCGGACGCACCCCACCCCCACTCCTTTTTTTCCTTTTACAAGCCCCGAGCAAGCTCAGACATGCTCGGGCATGTTCCCTTCTCCCTTGCTCGCACAGCCTGGTTTTCTCTTAAAGAGCCCAGTATGCAAACAAGGTGCTGCAATCATAGCTTCTTAATAACCAATAGCAGCTAAGCCCTAACAACCAATAGCAGCTAAGCCTTAACAACC
>PVKP010047222.1:0-15147 GCA_004027715.1 Plecturocebus donacophilus | reverse complement strand
AAGTTAGGGGAGAGCTAATAAGGCAGATGGTGATTGGCCAGGTTCTAGGCAGGAAGTCTGCTGGGCGGGAGCTGAAGGGGCAGGTGGTGATTGGTTAGGTGGTTGCTAGGCGGAAGGGAGCTGGAGTTCCTTCAGCCGGGGTCATTGTGCTGAGTCACATAAGGAAGTTAAGCACTTTCCATGTGGCCTCCTTGCGGGGAAGGGCTTTCCTTATCAGGAGTCGGGCTCTTTCCACATGGCTGGGGGATGGGGCCAGAAATTCCCCTACCAGACAGACACTAGTCTTGATTCTGCTATCTACCCTTTCCCAAATAATCCATATACCTCTTCCGGCTCCATAGAGCCTGAGTGATGGTCCTGTTTGTTCCAAGGAGTGTTTCTCCCTCTTTATCAGGGACTGGTTCAGGAATTGGCATGTGATATGCAGCTAGTTAATGAGATATGAGAATTATTTTGCTGGAAATTTCTGGAAACATACTTCTTTGATCCTCTGAAAGTCTTCCATAAGCAACTCACCCTTTCTCCTTTTGGATGTGAACAAGTGGGTCCACCCGGTTGCTGCTAGAAGCCACTCTGACCAAGAGGATACTTCAGGATGCAGTTGAGCCTGGACAACAGAGCAGAGTCCTGGATAGAACCTGGGTCTTGATTATGTCATGAGCCTGATTCTGTCAATCAAACCAAAACCAACCCTATCTTTTAATGTCCTATTTGTTAAGCAATGGATCTCCAAATTGTTTAATCAATTTGAGTTGGTTTTCTGTTACTGCAGCTTAAAGCATCCAGATTGACATACTTTGACACCGAAAATAATATACCCTTCAAACGAACTGTGGTGTAAAATATTGGTGTAAGCAGTGTCTGAGGCATTCCTTGATAAGAGCCAGTGAGCAGTCCACACTCCTTGTCAGTGGATGACATCAGATGCAGAAGGCATACCTGCCTATCAGAAAGCATCGGGCTCCTCTGAAGGCAGGAAGCATCCAGCTCCTGTGAAGGCGGGCTCCCACGTGTTCCTGCAGCATCGGAGCTGGGCAGGTCTTGTTTTTGACCAGCATTGCAGCCACCCCCTATAGTCAGGACAGTCAGCCTTGAGTTGCTCCACTGCTTTTGTTAGGACCTCATTCTGTTTCTGATTTCTCCATTGCTATCCCAACAGGCAGGGCAGGGCAGCAGTCACTGACTTGAGTTGTGTTTTCATTTACACGCATGATTAATTTGTGGAGACCCAGGGGAAGACAGCAAGTGAAAAGCTGTTGCCTGGGAAATAAGATTCTTTTGGAACTTTCTGTGAAGTATTGAGTTTTGATGTTTCACACAAAAAAACTCAGCTTCATCTAAGAGCTGAGCCACCGCGGAAACCCTGCTCTGCCAGGCTAGAATGCAGGACTTCAGAGCCTAAAGTCTTTGTTGTCCTTTTACTCTGCCTAAAATGTTTTCAAACTGGCTTGAGAGAAAATTTGCACTCTCCTCTGAAAGATCTACCCCATAATAAACTCCACACTGACAGAAAATGACTAACAGCAGCATATTCGAGAGGACCCAGCCAGCTCTCCCTCTCCATCCTCTCTGGCTGGTGTTGGTTTACTCTATGGCATGTTCAGCTTTTTTGGGCCCTCACAGAGAGGATGTCTGTGGGACCTGGAAAGTATAGAATTATACACCATGGAGGAACTCCATTTTCCCGTGTGGTAAGAGCTTGTTGCAAGAGAAGCTGAATTTCAAAGGTAGCATAACAGTAGGTTTAATAAAATATTAAAAAATCATGCCATCCCAGATGAACATAGGGATGTTTAGATCAAAATAAAAAGATGCTCCAAATCAGAATTTTTGGTTTCAGGGGACAGAAAACCAACTCAAAGTAGTTTTGACAAAAAGAGAATTCTTTGGTTCACAGAATCCAAGAAAGGAAACATCTGAAGTGCAGAAAGGAGAGGGGCACAGGTGAGACAATCAGAACTAGGTAGTCAAGTACAGACTAGGCTCTCCCTGCATCTCTCCTTCCTGCTTCTCTGTCAGTATTGTTGGCTTTTTTCTCTCTCGCTGCAGACTATTTTTCACCAGATGGCTGGCAAGGTGACTGTCAGCAGGTTTTGAGCTGTATCTCATTGCTTCCTATAGCCTTTTCCCAATTCCAGAACAACTCATGAAGAACAACTTGAACTCACCCATTTGGACCAGGTACTTGGAAGAATCTTCTCTGGCCAGGAAAAGCCAGAGATCCCATATAGCCATGTGGATGGAGAAATGTTTCTGGAAGAAGGAAAGCGTCCAGCAAACAATCCCTGAAAGGCTCACTCCACAGAGTCTTGGCCACATGGGAGAATCAGTCAGCAAATATCACAGCTGGAATTCACTGTGAGGATCACCTGGTCCAGGTAACCAGGAATCAGACTGACCAAGGGAATATCAATGGTCACACAACACATTAGAGGGAGAGGAGAGACTAGAACCTAAGTGTATTGGAGTTGTATTTTAGTTTTTTTTTTGTTTTTTCTCTAAATACTAGCAGTTCAGTAAAGAAAAATTGAGAGTGTTTGTTCTCAAAAGAAATGTACTTCTCAAGTTCTTACGAATCCCATGACATACAGAAATGTGTAGACTGTGGTGGCTTGGTATTGTTATTCCTGTTGAAAGAGGAATTGAGAATCACCTTCTTCTGTGTTAGAAAGGAGGAGAGCGTGGGGGACACTCCCATAAGCCAGGTGCTGTGCTGAGGGCTTCATATTTGTCATCCCATTTAATTCTCATAGCACACTATGAGCAGGAATCCACATTTTACAGATGAGGAAACTGAGGCTTGGTAAAATAAGGTAACTTGCCTAACATCTCCTAGTGAGTAATGGCTGGGGCATGCTGGCAGGCAGCAGGTTAGAGATCCTCTCCATGAACCCCCTATGTGTGTGGGGTGGGGGTAGGGGCAGTTGGCTGAGAATCAGTTCTGATGTGGCTCTCTGCCATCCCTGCTAGAGACTCCTAATGAATCTCTGAGGGATGTTTATTATTAAGAGTTGGCTGTCCTCTATTCTCCCTGTCTCAGCAGGAAAGACAGCAGCCCTGGGAAGAGACAGATACCTGAGTCCAGGTAACAAGAAGTCACCTTCAGTCTAGGGTCTAGAATTGGCCTGAGGAGACCCTTACCACACCTACCACATTGCCTGGGCCTTGACACACACCATTGTTTGGAAGGTTGTTATCTATATTTTCTCTCTTAACAAGGAGTAGGCCAAACCTTTTTTTTTTTTCCTTCTTCAAAATTCAGATATTTGACTTTCAACCATAAGCACACCATAATGAAAGTGGTGAGTTATTCAGAAGGAGGCTTACTGCAGTTTTCCCAATTATATTACAATATGTATTTATGCCCTGAATAGTCTACAAAGACACTAAATTCTTTCATAATATCACCTTGTGACAAAGCTGACAATGCTAATGAAATAACTCTTCTGTTGTCCTCTCCTCCAGAGCAGTCATATCTAATCATCGAATCTCAGAAACTCTTCACACAAAATCACTTGAAGTGCTTTGGGGGATCGTATTGTAAGGAAAAATTTGTGCCATGAGTGTGAAATGCAATTTACATGTTTTCACCTGGTTGTCCGAGTATAAGAAGGCTTTTCCAGTGTTGAATGGAGCTGTTTATCTGTAAATATAAGCACTAACGCAATGAGACTTGCATGGGTCTGGAAGCTGCCCTTTTTTATCTGGCATGAGTACCCAGTAAACAAATAAGAGGGCTCTGGAATCAGGCAGAATTGCAAATTGCCTCTTTTCTCATGGGGAGGGTGAATCTCCAGAGAACCATAGAAATGACCCAGACTGTACAATCGCATTGTCAAGGCACTTTGATTTCTAGTCTAGAACATTCTCTTCTGAATTTTGGTTTTGTGCTTCCAAATTCTGGCAATAGAAGCCCTTTAAGATCAAGAATGTCTGGAATTTAGACTCACAGGAAAGGCTGGCCAGGATAATAGCTCTATCCTAGTAACCCTATAGAAATTATTGCTGCTGTTGTTATTATTGCATCAATTTCTTATGTAGAAATTTGCAAACTGCTTTAGAATCATTTCATGCAAAAAAACCAACAACAACAATAACAAAAAACAAGTGGTGACTATTGTTAAAGAAGGTTCAAAAATTGCTGACACCTAAAGACTCTGATGAGGAAGTAAATAACCGAAGTAATAACCAAGGCTAATGATAGAAATCTGAGAAGAGATGATATTGCATATAATAATAATGGTAGCCACTACATAGTACCATTACCACTACATAGTGTAAGCTATGTATTAAGTGGTATATATTATATTGGTAATGGTGCCAATACCATTACCTGTAGAGGCAGGTATTACTATGATTCTCATTTTACAGATGAAGAAACTGAGGCATAGAGACTTATTCAAGGTCACACAGCTATTTATGAAACCTCTGTTGTTTTTGCCTGGTCAATACCCAGGTCTGCTTTTGGCATGAATGCCGCATTTATCTTTGAAGAAACCACTCACCCACCCCCACTCTCATTGCCTTGGTTTGCCTGGGGTCACCAACTCCCTCTCTCCTTATCTTCCAGGGCTACTGCCGTGTATATGTGACTCAGGTCTAGGCCATCAGCATATTCTACCCGCTCTGGCCACAATACATGGCTCAGGGATAGCCAGGACACAGTCAAGCTGCAAACTTATGTAAAATGTTAAGAAAAGAGAATTTCTCTTTGTGCTGATCTATTGTCATGAGATTTACAACTATGTTTTCTTCTAAGAGTTTTATAGTTTTAGCTCTTACATTTACATCTTTGACTTTAATACATTTTTACATATGATATAAGGTAGGGGTCCCAATTCATTATTTACATGCATACATCTAGTTATTCTAGCACTATTTGTTGAAAAGACTATTCTTTTCTCCCCATTGAATTGTCTTGGCACTCTTGTCAAAAAAAAAAAAAAATCCCCCAATGACCATAAATGTGAGGGTTTATTTCTGAGCTCTCAGTTCTACCCCATTTATGTGTCTGTCTCTCTGTATGCCTGTACAACACTGTCTTAATTAATGTAGATTTATAATTTTTGAAATTGGGAAGTGTAAGTCTTCCAAATTTGTTCTTCTTTTGAGAGTGTTTTGGCTATTTTGGGTCCCTTTAACTTCCATGTTAATTTTAGGATGAGCTTTTCAATTTCTGTAAAGAAGCCAGCTTGGATTTTGATAAGAATTGTATTGAATCTGTAGATCAAATTGGAGGGTATTGCCATTTTAACGATGCTAAGTCTTCCAATTCCTAAATATGCATGAGATGTCTTTCAATTCTTTTAGGTTTTTAATTTATTTCAACAATGTTTTTAGTTTTTAATGTACAAGTCTTTTTTAACTCTTTTGTTGGATTTCCTAAGTATTTTATTCTTTTTGATACTATGACAAAATAATTTTCTTATTTTCATTTTTTATTGTTCATGGTAAGCATATAGAAATACATCTTAGTTTTATATATTAGTCACATATCCTACAAACTCACTTATTTACAAGCTCTGATAGTATTTTTGTGTGGGTTTCTTAAGGTTTTCTATTTACATCATTATGCCATCTGTGAATAGATTCAGTTTTGCTTCTTCCTTTCCAAACTGGATGTCTCTTATTTCATAATTTTTTCTAATTGATATGCCTGGATTTAAATCCCCATTCCTCCACTTACTATCTCTGTGTCTCTGACAAATCATTCAACTTTGCCGAGTTTTCTCATCAGCAAAATGCAGATAATAATAATTCTTAGTCTTGTAAGGATTAAATAAGGTGGTGTTTCTAGAAAACGTGGAGCATACCACCGGTAAATTTAGCTGAGATGATTCTAGCTGGTCCACATACATTATTAAATAACATTGGATTTCAGTGAGAAGGTAATTTCCCTTTCAACTTTCTTTCCTATTTTTTTAGAATGACTTTAGGAGAGAATTTCAGTTTGTTCTACACAGATCTTCTCCGACTCTATCAATGTCTTTATAGATACAGAGAGAACAGATCTGGGATCAGAACTTTTGGCAGGCAGCAATATCCACTTGCTACTTTCTTTATGGATGCCTGTTATAGATAGCAAGTTATGTTGATTTTCCCATTATCATTTATTATACAAATTTAATTAGGCTAAAAATGTGGAACAATGTTGATTCATTGTTGATATGGCAGAGATAGTACCAAAATGAAATAATTCTGGGAAAGATTTAAATAAATTAATGTATGGAAAAACATGGCCAAATAGCAGTTGCCCAGTAAGTCTTTTGATTCTAAACCTATTGTGTGTCTCAACTTCTCTACATGGAGGAGTTGATCATGGATCAAGAAATTGCATTAACAAGGCATGGCCAAATCACTGATGTACTCATAGATTTAAAATAGATCTGTATCTTTTTGGCTTTCATTCCTGCCTTGGGCAAATGTTCATCTTTATGAAGATCCCCTCTTTACTGAGGATAAGTCCTGCTCACAGATATCTACTTTGTTACATATAAACATGATTAGAAATCAGAGTGTCAACTCTGAAAGTGGCAATAAAAGATGGAGGGTGATATGTGACTCTGATGGTGGGTAGGACCTTGCCACCCCTGTGGCCAAGATTGCCACTGAATTCCCAACCCAAAGCCTCTACCATCATTCCTGCAATTACTGATGGGTGTAGCATCCTTAGGCTGCCACCTCTGCCCTTGGGCTCCTGCTTCAGGGTGTGCAGATTCCAAACCATCTGAATCAACTTGGCATTTAGTTGTGGTTTAATGTTTTATGAATTTTTCCTTAAACTCCACTCACACAAAAAACTTGCTAGTAGAATCAACTTGACTGATAAGATGAGGAGATAAAGGAGGTAATATTGTAACCCCACAAACAGCTCCAACATTTACACCACTCTTCTCTGCTCTGAAAATGGTCTCCCACCACCACAGAACTCTCTTGTGGCTCTCCCTCCCCCTGCTGGTCCCAGCCCCATCCCACTGGCTTCTCCCCCTACCCACACCTCTGCTCCTTTTCTCTGTCCCTCTCTCTTCTTTTCCTATTTCTCAGCTTGCTTCTCCCCACAGGAGCCCCAAAAGTAGTCAATGGTGTAACTGAGTTCAAAAGTGAAGACCTGAGAACTCAGGTTTTGGAGTTTGGGGGAGGCACTGGTGCAAGGGCCAGAGTCCAAAGACTGGGTAATCTGGAGTTCTGATTTTGAAGACAGAGTGTATAAAGGCTCTAGAGAGAGAAAGAGCCAGAAGTTGCCTTCTTCCACCTTTTCATTCCATCCAGGGCTCTAGCTGATTGGATGGTGCCAGCCCACACTACAGCTGGATATTCCCCCCTCACTTCTCCAACCCACACACTGATCGCTTCTGCAAATACCCCCACAGACACACCTGGGGCAGCCTAATCATTCAAACCAAATGCCAAACCACCTAGGTTTTCCTTTTAGCAGAAGAAAGAGAGACTCAGTGCCTACTGAAGCAATGGGAATGCTTAATGCAATGACTAAGAATAAATAATGCTTTACCAGCTATCTGGATGTATCCCTTAATCCAGTCAAGGTGACACCCCAAGTCAATCATCACACTTGGGATCTAAAAAAATTCCAGTTTACAGATGAGGAAACGGAGGTTCAAAAAAAACCATGTAACTTGCACAAGGTCATACAGTCTGGAAGTAACAGGGCCACATTCAAACATTAACCTGTCTGACTAAATCTTGAGCTCACAGCCACCAGCTCATTCTTTCAAATGCTAAAGGTAAGCGTTTCTCACTCCCTGATTTTGGGTGCTGTTTCAGGCACCATCACTGTCTGAGGTAGCATCGACTCAGAATCGTTCACCGAATCCTGCTGTACAAAGCGCTAAAATGGTGGTTCTCACACAGGGGCTGTTTTACCTCCTAAAGACATTTGACAATGTCTGGAAATGTATTTGGTTGTCACAAATTGGGAGAGAGTGAGGAGGTGCTGCTGGCATCTAGGGTGGAGGCTAGGGATACTGCTAAACCTCTTACAATGCACAGGATGCCCGCCCCCGCCCCCACCCCACCACCGAAGAATTATCCAGCCCCAACGTCAATAGTGCTGAGGTTGAGAACCCCGGTATTTCATAAACCAGCACTCGGATTCTAAGTAAAAATAGAGCGATCATATTATTTTACCTCCTCTTGATGTGGTGTGGCATTTGCCAAGGAAACAAAGTACAGTCTTGGAGCCAGACAACAGATTATGACTCTAAAATGAATGGCTTTTTAAAGATTCCACTGGGTGGCTGGACCAGATATTTTATTCCACAAACCAGGACACTGTGAATGGAGACATTAATTATAATTACTCTATGACAACAAGTATAAACCTGGAAGAATGCCCTCCCCACATCCTGAGTTTCACTGATGAAAACATGTTAATTGAAGAAGCCAGTTCATCAGAAAAGTCCCAGTGCTGCAGCATGTGTCTTGGCAATGTCTTCAAACTCTCCTAATTTAAAGGTGCATTGTCCCACCAAGAACTCAAAAGCAGGTTATATTTCCAAAGACTCTTCCGAGGTCCCTCTGCTCTCCACAGGGTGACACTTAGCGCCCTCTGTTGGTGTTGTGCAGAGCTGAAAAGCTTTTGCTCTGCAGCCAGTTTTGTTGCTGTTTTTGAAAGTTCATTTGAATGTTGTTAAGTCAAGAATCTTCTATAGTTCAATTTGCCTTGACAAACACCCTGCCAGGGAAGTCATGGGTCATGGTTGTTTTGGATAGCAAAGCAAGTGGACAGGTCTGGAATCTGAGTCTCTAGGTGCACTACTGAGCCATTATTCTTTCTGTCGAAAGAAGAGGCAAGTGGTATCACATGGTAAATACACCCCCATGGGTATAACTAGATTTCAAGAAAAACTTGAAAATATTTTTTTACTACAACCATATATAACAACCATAATTAGGTAGTTAGGTGACTGAGGTGTGTGCCAACTGTACTCCACCCCCTTCTTCCACTCAAGAGGGCATATCCAAATGGAAATGAGCAGAAGTAATTTTATTATAAGGATACCCTTGGATACACTTTACTTTATGATAAAGAGATTTATTCATAGACTTTAATTAGTAATAGCAGTTGCCTGTGACCTGCCTCATAATCTGCCACAACTCATCAGTGTTTTGGACACCAGGCTTGGGAATGGGGCTCCCCTCCACAGTGCTCTGTCTCCGGGGAAATAAACACAAACAGCAAGAAGTAAAATAGAGCACTCCCTGTATTCTGGGTCTTCTAATTGTTTTTCTTGTTTTGAATTTAAAGTCAGATATCCTGGTTAAAGGTCGTGAGTTTTAGGAAGATTAACAGAAGATACTTTGGGCAGTAGGGAGATCTGAAGCAGCCATGTGCAAACCAGTCATGGAAAGATGGACTGGTGGACAGGACGTACACATGAAGGATAAAGAGGCCACAACAGGGGGTGAAGTCTTTTGCAAAGGAGCAGGCTCCTGCTTTCATCTCCCATCTGGAGGACATTACACTGATATAGCAAAAAGTGAGGCTGAGAGGTGGATACAGGTCTTTATCAGTGATCTGTCTGATTCTGCAATTAACCAAGGGAAAGAAGCATGCTGTGTTTCTTTCCTTCAGAGAGATGGTGGCAGCTGTAAGCAGAGAGTGGCCCACTGACAACCAGAAGAGAAAGACAGATGATCCTGGCTCCTCAGAGAATTTCTAATGGAGTTTTCTCCTCCACTGAATTCCATCTTTCCTTGTCACAGATCCTGAGTTCCCTCTCTTGCTGGCTGAAATACATTCCTTTCTGTTGGCAGACACAAATTTGACAGTGCGGTGAGCTGTGGGCTGTGATTCAACCTGACAGGCACCCAGAGTTCTGAACGAAAGCCAGGAATGGCTGGGGCAGGAGTGCAAACTATGGAGCTGGGGTGGCCTCCTGGAGTTCCAGAGGGGCCCAGCGACCTCCACAGGGCTGGACTGTATGTTGGCTATCTTCCTCTTGTCTCCCATCCATTTGGGTTTCTCTATTTTCTCTTTATCCCACTCCCATCCCTGCCTAACCTCCCCCTCACCATTCACAGCAGAGCTGTAGTACTTCAGAAATCCCCTCAACTGACTTCTGATTGGGGTTAGAAAAAGACATGTCTCTCTCCGTAGCAACTGTTGCTCAGCTAAGGCAAGGAAGCCTGGACAAGGAATGAGTCTGGAGACATCAGCCTGTCTGACCTCAGCTTGCAGAGCTAAAAGCATATCTTGTCTGAATCAATGAATGGGTAGTGAGTATGAGTATTACCCTATATCTGTGCACATGAGAAATGTCAGAGTGTTTTTATTTTTCTAAATAAACTTTAATCTGTTCTAAGCTCCCACCAACCAGACTCACTGAAAATTTAGTCTTGGTCACAAGATAGGGGTTTTTCTTCTCTGCTTCTGAGTTGTACCCAAGTCTAGAAAATAGGGCCGAGTTCAGGACATTTACAGAAGGCTCCTCCTGTCTGTGGCTCATATTCCTTGTTTAAGAAGCACAGCTCAGTGGCCTGAGGGCAGGTAGTGGCTTCAGGGATTCCTTGGCAGCTTCACATGGGATCTTTTCTGGGCCTGGGAGGCTCACTCCTGACTCATTTCATAGGAACTCCTACCAAGGCCCCATCCACAGTCCCAGTCTCAGTGTGCTTCCTGGTAACAGGACATGGGTTCCTACTATCCATACAAGGCCTCCTGAAGACTGGGGAAGCTTTAAGTGACCGCGTTCCCTCTCTGCGGCTTCAGCATCACCTTACTCCTCAAATTTTACCTGAACCCTTCCCTTGTCTGTGACCTTCCAGCATAATTACTGTGTGAGTCCAGATTTTTTGTTAAAACCAAACTGTCTGCAGAGTTAGTTCCTCCTGGGGGCTGTGAGGGAGAATCTGGCCATGCTTGTCCCCTGGCCTCTGGTGGTTTGCCAGCAATTGTTGGTGCTCCTTAGCTGAAGATGCATCACCCTGACTTCTGCCTTCATCTTCAGATAGGCTTCTCCTCTTGTGCTTGTCTCTGTCCAAATCTCACGTTTTTATAAGGATACAGATCATCTTGGATGAGGGGCCCACCCTACGCTAGTATGACCTCATCCTAACTAGCAAATTGTATCTGCAATGACCCTATTTCCAAATAAAGTCCTAGGTATTGGGGGTTGAGGCTTCAGTATATAAATTTTGAGGTGGGGGTGGACACAGAAATTGATCACTGCAACAGTGATCAATTTTACCCAATTTGTCTGAGACTGTCTTGATTTTAAACCTGAAAGTCCCATGTCCCTGGAAGCTTCCTCAGTCCCAAGCAGACCAGGACACCTTAGTTGGGGACAATGCCAAAAAAATAACAAAAAAATATGTAATTCTTGGTGACCTTCTGCTGTATAGATATCTCGGGAACTTCAAAGGAAAGGCTGGCTAGGGACACATACAGTTGGGTGTTTCTGGGTTCTTAGATGAACGTCACTTCTTAAACTCTTGATACCCTGCAGATGTTCACTAAGCACTGATGGAAATGGAGAGAAGTTTCAAAGCGAAGAGAGCTCAGGTTTGGGCTATGGGACAAATGTGGAGGCAGGGAGAAGGAAATGAAAGCTGGAGTGTGGAGAGAGTGATGACTCTTGGAAAGGAAGACCTGAGGGAGGTAAGGTGAGGTGTCTACCTGAGATATCAGAGTGCAGAGGGAATGGCCTGTGAGGCACTTGCACCTGAGGCCCCCTTCTCCATGGGTGGCAAATCCTCACCTATCGAGTCAGCCTCATGCCCAGGAAGCCCAGCATCCAGTGGTTCCAATTTCTCTGCCATGCTTTTTAGTTGCTACCATTTCAAAAGAATGAAGAGTCATTTCAACTCTTCAATTCTCCCATGCATTGAAGATAATGACCATAGTGTGTTTAGAAAGCTATGTTTAGCCTGGGTGCAGTGGCTCAGCCCTGTAATCCCAGCACTTTGGGAGGCTGAAGTGGGAGGATCACTTGAGCCCAGGAGTTCAAGACCAGCCCAGTCAACATAGCAAGATCCCACATCTTCAAAAAAAAAAAAAAAAAAAATTAGCTGGGCTTGGTGGCATGTGCCTGCAGTCCCAGCTACTCAGGAGGCTGAGGTGAGAAGATAGCTTGAACCCAGGAGATTGAGGGTGTCATAAGCTGTGATTATGCCACTGTACTCCAGTTTGGGAAACAGAGCAAGACTCTGTCTCTAAGAAAAAAAGAAAAGAAAAGTTGTATTTAAGTCATGCTTAAAACACACATATTTTGCAGTTTTGGTACAAGTCTACAACCAGGACTGATAATTACAGTGAAGACAGGGATAACTGAATTTTTAGCAGGAAACCCATTTTAGAGGCACAGAACCTTATGGTAAGACAATGGTCCCACCACACCCACTGTGTTTAGCTGTTGCTGCTGTTTAAAAATTAGATTTTAGGAAGCTTATGTAGATGACTACCAAAGGATCCCTGTGTGATATGACATGATATTGGCACAGTTCCCTCAAAGCAAGTTTTCTGATTACTGATCCAGCTAATAGAGTAATCAAAATAAACTCACAAAAGTCACTACCATTTGTGAGCAGGGGAATAAATTTCAGAAAAAGGTATGATTTTGACAAATTACAGCAGCTGCTCTTATTAAATAAACATTCTCCTTTCACAGGTCAAAGATGCATCATAGCGCAGATGAGACACAGTTGATTAAAAAGCATATTTTCTTGTTTACAATCTGTTGATAATACTATTTCTCAAGCAACAATTAGGGATAGAGCAAGATTTATAGGAACTCCAAATACTTGAACTAGAAATGATTTTTCTCTCCATTACTCAGAAATTTGTGCCCCTTTCCATATTGCTAGCAGCTCAATCCTAAATGATAGTTTTCCTAATTTTAAATAAAACATCAGAAAAGTTGGCAACCAAGATACCTATTTTACAGATGGAAAAACTGAGGTGCTTAGTGCCTTGCAGAAATGTGACTAGGGAGCCCGAGAGAAGCAGAGTCATCTCTGAACTCAGCTTCAGAGTTCCTGGGGGTCCAGCCACACTTTCCCATCCATGCTTCAAGAAGTATCTGACTTGATATTTTCTGTGGGCCCTGGACATTCACCCCTGCAGCCAAGGGCTTTCATCTTCAGGGGTGTTCAGCCTGTGCCATCAGTTCTCCTTGATGAGTGATGATTAGTGAATATTTGGCTTTGTACTTTTTCATTTGGAAATCATTACGGCATGTGCTCCTTTCTGATGAGCAACTACCACCTGCAGTTGGAAGTCAGCCCAGAGGATCTGGCTGGGTTTTATCACCGCTCCATGTTCTGTTTCACACAATGAAGCACAACCACCTTCATCATGTAAAGACTTCTCCAGGTGACACACTCATCTGTCTTTCATTTTCATGTCTCTCCTCCATGCAGGGAGAGAGTCACAGGGAGTCAACTGAGAGAGGCAGGGAGTGAGACGGCCAAAAGCTGCATGGTGAGGAGCACATTTGGCTTGGAAGGTGCTGGTTGCTTTTTGGTTCTGCTGCATTGAATCAAAGCCACTTGGGGAGCAAGATTTATTTATTTATTCATTTATCTGTCTACTTATTTATTTTATTTGTATTGAAATATAATTCACATACCACAAAAGTCACCGCTTTAAAATGTACAATTTAGTGGGATTTTTTTTCACAGAGTTGTGCGATCATCACTGTTTAATTCTGGAACATGTTCACTGCCCCCAAAGAAACCCTGTACCTGGTAGCAGTCACTCCTCATTCTCCCCTGGTTCCCCTCCAGCCCCAGCCCCTGGCAATCACTAATCTACTTTCTGTCTCTATGGATTTGGCCATTTTGTCGTAAAGCTCCACCCATGGGGTCCATTGCCATCTGTTTATGAATAGCCAAGAAAGAGAGAGAAATTCAAGACCAGGGAAAAAGAGGGAAAACCAATCTCCTGACACTCCTCGTTGCCTTCTGTGAAGTGACAATGCGTGAATCTCTCATCTCTAACTGTACTTAATGTCTTGCTTTTATACCCGATGTCCAGCCCTGCTTGGATAATCTGCTCATGGCTCCTGGAACTCTCCTGATTCCCCATCCATTCTAATGGCTTTAGCTCTCCTGGCAGTGGCCACACCAATCCCAGGCCTGCGCCCTCCTCCGGAGCTTTGGTTATATCCAATACAGTGCTTGGTGCTCAAATTAGTTTCCTATTGCTGCTGGAACAAACAACCACAAACTTCATATTTGTGAAATTTGAAATAGCACAAATATATTATCTTATAGTTCTGGAGATTCAAAATCTAAGATGGTGCACCAGGCTGAACCCAAGGTGCTGGCAGGGGTGCACTCCCTCTGGAGGCTATAGGGGAGAACTGTTGCCATTCCAGCTGCTGGAACTGCATTCTTTGCAATCTCTGGCTCTGACCCCTTTCAAAGCCAGCAAAGTAGCATCTTCATACCTCTCTTGGCTTGTTGTCATATTGTCTACTTTGACTCTGACACCTTCTGAGTCCTTCTTTATTATGTCTGCAAAGTAAGTGCCCTTTGCTACAAAAGGTAACATATTCACAGGTTCCAGGTGTTACAACATGGACATTTTGTGGGGGCATTATTTAGTCTACTATAGTAATCAAAATATGTTCATTGAGAGGAAGAGAGGAAGGGAGGAAGGAATGAAGGAAGGAAGAAGAAAGAAAGAAAAAGAAAGAAAGAAAGAGAAAGAAAGAAAAAGAAAGAAAGAAAGAAAGAAGAAAGAAAGGAAGGAAGGAAGGAAGGAAGGAAGGAAGGAAGGAAGGAAGGAAGGAAGGAAGGAAGGAAGGAAGGAAGGGGCCAGATATGGTGGCTCATGTCTGTAATCCCAGCACTTTGCAAGGCTGAGGTGAGCAGATCACTTGTGGTCAGGAGTTCAAGACCAGCCTGGTCAACATGGTGAAACCCCATCTCTACTAAAAATACAAAAATTAGTTGGGCGTGGTGGTATGCACCTGTAATCTCAGCTACACAGGAGGCTGAGGCAGGAGAATCGCTTGAACCCAGGAGGCAGAGGTTGCAGTGAGCTGAGATTGTGCCACTGCACTCTAGCCTGGGCAACAGAGCGAGATTGTCTTACCAAAAAAAAAAAAGAAAGAAAGAAAGAAAGGGAGAAAGAAAAGAAGAAAGAAAGGAAAGGGAAGGGAGAAGAAAGAAAAGGGAGGGGAG
>PVKP010047221.1:0-15148 GCA_004027715.1 Plecturocebus donacophilus | reverse complement strand
ACGAGATAGAAAATCAACAAGGATATCCAGGACTTGAACTCAGACCTGGAACAACTAGACTTAACAAATATTTACAGAACTCTCCTCCCACAAATCCACAAAACATACATTTTTCTCAGTATCACATTATACCTATTTTAAAAGTGACCACATAATTGGAAGTAAATCACTCCCCAGCAATTGCATAGCATTTCACAGGGTTAAATAAAATATTGGTTGTCTGCTTATTTGTTATTTTCATCCCCTATTCCTTCCTGTCTCCATTGTTAAACACAATTATTGGCATAAAAGAGGTTTTTAATACCCATTTTTAGACTGTATTCTAGCCTGGGCAATAAAACAAGAATCCCATTCTCTCTCCCTCTTTCTTTCTCTCTTTCATTTTTTTTTTCTTTCTTTTGCTGTTTCTTTCTTTCTCCTTTTCTCTTTTTCTAAAATCTCTTCCTCTTTCTTTCTTTCATTCTTTTCTCTTTTGTTTGCCGTTTCTTTCTTTCTCCTTTTCTCTCTTTTTCTAAAATCTCTTCCTTTCTTTTTCTTTTTTTCTTTCTTTTGCTGTTTCTTTCTTTCTCCTTTTCTCTCTTTTTCTAAAATCTCTTCCTCTTTCTTTCTTTCTTTAAAAAAAAAAAAAAAAGAGGGCAAAGTCAACACTTGCATCTATTTTAACTCCTTTCCAAAATCTCATAAAATTACAGTAAAGATATATCTATATTTTAGAGACACAAACACATAGGGACAAGAAGAAATGAAGAGAAAACAAAACAAAAAAATGAAGGCAAGGCAGCTGGTGGACAAATAGAAAGTGACCCGAGATTGCTAAATCCTAAGCTAATGATGGGAAAAGTTGAGAATTGCATTGTCCAGTACAGTAGACACAACCACATGTGGCTATTTCAATTTAAATAAATAAAAATAAAAATTGAGCTTATCAGTTACAGTCAGTGCTCAGCAGCCACATGTCTACTTGCTACCATATTGAACAGGGCAGATTTAGAATATTTCCATGATCACAGCAAATTCTATTAAACAGCACTCACCTAGAACCAACCTGATTTATGCTGTAAAATTTTCAAAAGGCTAAAAAATTCATTTAGGAATGACTGATTAAAAGCATGTTTTAAGAAATTATTATACAAACATTCTCTCCGATATTCTGAGCAGTCAAGTGATTACCCCTTCGACATCCCAGCAGCAGACTGGAGGTTTAATCTTTAGACAGTCTAAAACAGAGAGTGTCTGATCTGGGAGCCATGAGGTTCAGGTAGGAGTAGGAGTACAATAATGAAATGAATACACACACACACACACACACACACACACACACACACACACCAACCCCCTAAATTCTCAAGATTCCAGTCTAGGCCCTCGTCATCTACTTGGCTCCAAGAACATTGGGAGTCAGCCCTATTATACCTTCTAGAAAATAGAATTAAGGAGTCTTCTCTAGGAAATCTGACCAACCTGACAGGAAAGACCTAAAAATACTGACATTAGGGTATCTTCAATCAAACAGACCAGCCAGATCACTCTAACAGTGAAGCTCACAGTATGCAGTTCTACCCATGCCCTCAGAGCTTCCAATTACTTTATTCCCATCTCTTAAATATAACAGATAACCAAGTGTCAAAAGGCATCTGAGAAAAGCTTGTAAATTATAAGAAACCAAAGCACATAAGACATTAAAAAAAAAATCAAGAAGAAATAATAAGCTATACAGAAAGAAAAAAAAAAAAAAACACCATCACTATCACAGCCATCAAATTATAAAGAATACAGTAAGCCCTTAACAGCATTGATAGGTTCTTGGAAACTATGACTTTAAGTGATATGATGCATAACCAAGCTAATTTTTTTCCCTCACTGTTAAAATGAAACTATATCAAAGTAAAGGATGCTATCTGAAGACTGCTATAGGTCACTTCTTTTAAAGTCACAGTTTCCAAGAACCTATCTATAATGTTAAGTGAGGATGTACTATGTTCTAGAGGTAAGAAAAGATATCAAAACTATAAAATGAGAATGGGATTACTATAAAAGGAAATATTCTGAGAACAAAAAAGAGACTTTAAAATTAAAAATAGTATCCAGGTGTGGCAGTTCTTGCCTGTAATCCCAGCATTTTGGGAGGCTGAGGCAAGAGAATTAATTGCTTGAAGTCAGGAATTCAAGACCTGTATGGGCAACACAGTGAGATCTTATCGTTATTTAAACAAACCTCCTGCAAAAAAATTAAAAATTAAAAATATTAAGAGTTTTTAATTAAAAATTTAAAAATAGAAAGTAAGAAAGTAAAGCAAAGAAAATCTACCCCAAAAGTAATGTAAAAATGCAAAAAGAAAACAGAAAAGATAAAACTGGGGAATTATTCTAGGTCTATCATATAAACAAAAGGAGTTCCTGAAAGAGCAAGGAAGGGTAGGAGGAGATTTGAGGCAGTGTGGGCAACAGTGAAGAAAATCAAGAACACTGCCCACTCCTTAAAGGACTGAGAAGAAAAATCAAAAAACAAAACCCAAGTCTCCAGCACAATGGGTGTTAACACATTCAAACAAAATAACTCATCATTATGAAATTTCTGGATGCTGCGGACAAAGATAAGAGCCCATCAAGTTTCAGAAGAAAAACAAATTTTAAAAAAGGGTACACAGAAAAGATAAATAATCAGAATAGAGATGGGAGGATTGCTTGAGGCCAGGACAAGCCTGGTTAACATGAGAGATCCCATCTCAAAAATGAACAAAGACTAACAACACTGTTTTGGTGGGGGACTGTGGGGAAAAAAGAACTCAGAATAGTGTGGGATTTCAACAGCAACATTAGAAGCTAAAAGAAGTGACTGGGAATTCTGAAAGAAAATTATTTCCAACCTAAACCTATATTCTCCAACTATTAATTCAACCATATAAAAATCTCAAAAATCTCATTTTCAGACATATAAAAATCTCAAAAATGTTGCCTCCTATCGTTATTTTTAAGGATGACAATGGCACTTCTTGTTTTTTGGGTTTTTTTTTTGAGGCAAGGTCTCAATATGGTATTAAGAGGGACTAGTGGGAATAAAGATGAAACAAGAATGGCCACAGTTAATAACTGTTGAAACTAAGTGATGGGTACACTGGAGCTGGTTCTACTATTAGGTCTACTTTTATGTATGTGTGATTTTCTAAAATAAACTTTTTTTTATGTCCCATACATTCTGTCTCAGAAATCTACTGAAGGAGGCATTCTACCAAAATAAGGAAAAACAGAAAAGAATAAGTCCTAGATATATGAAAAAGGAAAGCAGTAAAAGGAACCTCTGATGACCACTATATAGCAGGTAAAGAGGACAGTGTCCAAACTGAAGCAGATCAGAGCCTCCAAAACAGATCTGTTCAAAAAGGTGAAATGACAGAAGATACAACCCCTCTAAACACCTTGATACAGTTATAGAAATGATAGAACGTTGTGGCTGGACTAGTGGTTGGTAAGAAGAACACTAAGCATATGAAAAAAAGGTCCATCATAAACACTATGGACAATAAAAATTTGCACAGGAAGAAAAAACTAAACACAGTTTACAGTATGTCTCAGCTTTGAACTGCATTTACATAATCATAATAAAATAAAAACTGAATAGTGATCTAACCAAAATTATAATACACTATATAGGAGGAAGAGGGAAATGGGAATGGCATTTACGTAGAAACCAGAAAAAAAAAACCACCTAAGTCAAGAAAAATTTGTAAATAGCAACATAAAGATTTTTTAAAAGATTTTTGAGGTAAACAGCACAAAAATATGAAGAACTGGAAACAACTACTTCTGAAGAAGGGAAAAATGGAAAGAAGGAGAATAGTGGATTTCTTTTTTATTAACCTTGAAAACACTATTTCATTCTTTATGAGCTAGATGATAGAATGGACAAGGAAAATGTGGCACACATATACCATGAAATACTATGCAGTCATAAAAAACGATGAGTTCATGTCCTTTGTTAGGGATGTGGATAAACCTGGAAACCATCATTCTCAGCAGACTGACACAAGAACAGAAAATCAAACACCAAATGTTCTCATTCATAGGCGGGTGTTGAACAATGAGAACACATGGACACAGGGAGGGGAGCATCACACACTGGAGTCTGTTGAGGTGGCTAGGGGAGGGACAGCAGAGGGTAGGGAGAGATAACATGGGGAGAAATGTCAGATATAGGTGACAGGGGGATGGAGGCAACAAACCTGTTTGTACTTATACAACAATCTTGCATCGTCTGCACATGTACCCCAGAACCCAAAGTACAAAAAAAACCCAAAAAACAAAAAAACAAAAATGACTGAAGGAAACCAGGATAGTAGAAAAGATAACTGGGGGCACTTGGCAGCTATCGTTTTTTTTTTTTTTGAGCTGGAGTCTTGCTCTGTCGCCAGGCTGGAATGCAGTGGCGTGATGCCAGCTCACTGCAACCTCTGCCTCCTGGGTTCAAGTGATTTCCTTGCCTTAGCCTCCTGAGTAGCTGGGACTACAGGTGCCCGTCACCATGCCTGGCTGATTTTTTTTTTTTTTTTTGTATTTTAGTAGAGATAGGGTTTCACTGTGGCCAGGATGGTCTCGATCTCCCGACCTCGCTATCCGCCCTCCTTGGGCTCTCAAACTGCTGGGATTATAGGCGTGACCCACCGTGCCCGGCCTATTTTTTTTCATATTCAAGTAACTTTTATTATAGTATACTATTACAACTGTTCTATTTTATGATTATTGTTTTTAATCTCTGTGTTTAATTTATAAATTGGTTACCGTAAATATGTACATACATGAAAAAACATAGTATATATAGGGTTTAGTATTATCCGTGGTTTCAGGGATCCTTTGGGGGTCTTGGAATGTATCCCTTATGGATGTGGGGGAACTACTGTACATAAAAAAGTAGGTTAAATTACAAATAGAAAAAAGGATGTTATTTTTACATATGCTAAAGAAGTCTATTCATGGATTGAATCCATCCTTCATTCACAGGATTTAAGTCTACAATGTTTTTTTTATTATTTTAGCTCTTTCTTCACTGTGTAGCCAAATGTTGACTTTTTTTCTTCCTTCTTTGTCTTTTTTTTTTTTCTTGAGACAGTGTCTCACTCTGTAGCCCAGGCTGAAGTGCACTGGCATGATCACAGCTCACTGCAACTTCTGCCTCCTGGGTTCAAGCAATTCTCTTGCCTCAACCTCCCAAGTAGCTGGGACTACAGGAGCACACTGCCACACCCAGCTAATTTTTTGTATTTTTGTATTTTTTTTTTTGTAGTAGAGACAGGGTTTTACCATGTTGCCTAGGCTGGTTGTGAACTCCTGAGCTCAGGCAATCTGCCCGCCTCAGCCTCCCAAAAAGCTGAGATTACAGTTATGAGCCACCATGCCCAGCCTTGTATTTCTACTTCTACAGCCCATCACCAATTCTGGGTTTCTGCAAGTCTGACCATGTTTTTTTCTCTGATGTGCAGTGGTCTATTTCCTCTTTGTAACATACTGTCTCTCTAATCTAGAATACTTCACTCATCCCTCTATTCCTTTCAGGCAACTTCATTATGCTTGTTGATTTCCTACTCTGAATGAAGGTCTGTTCTTTTGGCTGAAATTAGAAAGATGAGAAACATCAGTACAATTAATTGTTTGACTTGGAATTTGGTAGAAGAGACATAATAAAAAGTAGACAAAAAAAAAAAAAGAAGAGGAAGTAAAATAAGTAGTATAGGGTATTAGAAGGTGGTACGTACTTTGGGGCCAGGCATGATGGCTCACACCTATGATTCCAACACTTTGGGAGGCCGAGGCACAGGAATCACTTGAGGCCAGGAGATCAAGACTAGCCTGGCCAACATGGTAAAACACTGTCTATACGAAATATATAAGAAAAATTAGCTGGACACAGTGGCACACACCTGTAGTCACAGCTACTAGGGAGGCTGAGGTTGGGGTTGGGGAGGAGGGTGTCTCTGTATGTGTGTGAGCCAGGGGAATTGCTTGAACCCGAGAGGCGGAGGTTGCAGTGAGCCTAGATCGCACCACTGCACTCCAGCCTGGGTGACAGAGTGAGACTCTGTCTCAAAAACAAGAAAAAAAAAAAAAAAAAAAATTTAAGGTGATACGTGCTTTGGGAGGAAACAAATCACAGAGGGAGATAGGAAGTCTAGCTAGGTTAGGGAACTTGGTGCAATTTTAAATAGGCTATTGAGGAAAAACTTCACTGTGAAGTTAACATTTGAGAAGAGAAGTAAATGGGAGTTTTTCTTTTTTTTTCCAGCTCTTGTTGCCCAGGCTGGAGTGCAATGGCGTGATCTTGGCTTACCGCAACCTCCGCCTCCCAGGTTCAAGGGATTCTCCTACTTCAGTCTTCTGAGTAGCTGGGATTACAGGCATGCACCACCATGCCTGGCTAATTTTGTATTTTCAGCAGAGACAGGATTTCTCCATGTTGGTCAGGCTGGTCTCGAACTCCCGACCTCAGGTGATCTGCCTGCCTGGGCCTCCCAAAGTGCTGGGATTACGGGCATGAGACACCAAACCTGGCTGGGAGTGAGTTTTAAGAATACCTGCAAGAGACTGTTACAGATAAAAGAGTACAGAGTATAAAATTCCTACAGCTGAAACATGCCTGGACTGTTAAAGAAATGTCAAGGAGGCCAGTATAACTTCAATAATGTAGGCAAACAGGAAAATCAGTAGGAGAAAAAAAAAAAAAAGTCAGAAAGGTACTGAGGGGTGACAGCTATCTAAATATCTGAAAAATTAATCATATGAAAGAGATTTATGATCTAAGGGAATAAAACTACGACCAACGGGCAGCAATTCTACAGATATCCACCTACTATAAGGAAAACTTTCCAATTATAGTATTTAAGGAAGGAATGTGTTACCTAAGAAGGGAGTGATTTCATTTGTCACTGGACATGTTTAAGCACAGAAAAGATGATCACCCAGAAATTGGGAAGGTAATTTAAACATATGTTGAATAGATCATTAGATCAGTGGTCCCAAAACCTGGCTATTTCTCAAAACCACCTTAGCAGCTTTAAAAGGGAGGGAAGGAAAAAGAGAGACAAAATATTTGCAAGTCCATGAATTAGAATCTGCAGGGATGGGGCCCAGGAATCTCCTTAGAAGCTTCTCTCCACAGATCTTCAAGCTTTAGATCAGGATGTCCAATCTTTTGGCTTCCCTGGAACAATTGTCTTGGGACACACATAAAATACACTAACACTAACGATAGCTGATGAGCTTAAAAAAAAATCGCAAACAAATCTCATAATGTTTTAAGAAAGTTTACAAATTTGTGTTGGGCTGGATTCAAAGCTGTCCTGGGCTGCATGCAGCCTGCAGGTCATGGGCTGGACAGGCTTGCTTTAGAACAAGGCACTCTTATCTTCTCCTTCTTATGTTCTTTTCATGTCTTATCCTTACATTGAGCCATTTTTGGAAATCTACTGAGACGGATTACACTCCTCTCCACTAGCTTCAGTTTAATCGTTTAAGTATTATAGAAAATGCCTGAGTATTTAAAATATATACACTTGCCCTACCACTCACTCTGGAGTATAAGAAGTATGCCTTGAACCTATGGAGCCATCCATGGCTTGTAATAAGTTTCATCATCAGCACTCATTACATGCTTAGCTCTCCTACCCTATGGCTGGGCCCCCAGCTCTTCCATTCATGCTTGGCTTTTAAGTCTGGCTTAAATTCACAGCTAAGAGAAGAGTTAAATAAGGCTAACAGGCATCTGATATTCATGCTGATCTTCTAGCTACACATGCAAGTTTTTCTTTTTTGTCATTCACTTTTCCTTATTTCTTGCTGATTACTGGTCACATACATATAATGCTTTTTAAAAGTTAAACTAGGAGCTAGTACAAATTTAATTAAACAAACAAAAATGACTAGGTCTACTGGAACTGTTCCTATTTACCCTATTTACCAACAATCTTTACTATTTTGAAAAATCGTCACTGATGAAAAATGCAGTTTGTCCTATTTGAATCATTAATAAACATACTTGTATCAGTCACATTAATGATTACTTTATACAAAGGAACAAATATCTCAACAATTCACCTTTTAGAATATTTACATTCTGATATACTATACATTAATTTTCTCTATATTGTTATTTTAAAAATAATTCTGTATGTAGGTAGGTTACATTATTTAAACTTCATTTCAGGATAGTAAAGATTACATTACAAAAAATTTTTATAGGCCAGGCACAGTGGCTCACTCCTATAATCCTAGTACTTTGGGAGGCTGAGGCAGGAGGATCTACAGTGAGCTATTATCGTGCTACCACACTTCAGCTTGGATAACTGAATGAGACTATGAAAAGAAAAAAAAAATTTAATAAAGGGAGGCTGCAATATGAGCATTGATAATCATTTGTCTTTTTTGTTGAGACAGGGTCTTGCTCTGTCACCCAGGCTGGAGTGCAGTGGCATGATCACTGCTCACTGCAGCCTCAACTTCCTGGGCTCAAGTAATCCTCCCCCCTCAGCTGACCGAGTAGCTGGGACTACAGGCACTCAGAAACAATTGTGAAGCAGTTTCTGCCTACTTAGAAGTAAAACTGGAATTAAAGCATTAAATCAATTAGAACATCACTATCCTTGAACTTCCACTACATCAAACACCAGAAAAAGATATCATTTAAAGGGTAAACTGATGTGATCTCACAATTAATCAAAATCTGTAAGAATAGATCCTTATTTTCATAAAGTATTTATTTAAAGGTGAGAGAAGACTGTGGGAAAGATCACTTTCAATCCCAAACTAATTAGAAATGAAAAGTCAATGTACTCCTTATTATGGAGGAAATCACTTCTTACTTAAGACCTAAGTGCCAGACTCACCGATCTTCTAAAACTTTAATGGTTTCATGGAGTACTTTCTGCTGCTCCCTCAGCTGTTGATTTTTAGTGAAGAATTCTTCTAGTCTTTGTGCATCTCTAAAGGTGAAAAAATAAATAAGCTTCTCAGAGAAAAATACTCTTAACAGGATAATTCTAAGAACTTCACCGTGTCTACATAATGAATTTCTTGTACCAAAACAAAACAACTGAAAAGGTGAGGCTGGAATATCCTGTAAATCACAGTTCAGATTATACTAAAATTTTCTCTGCAGAGCTCTTGCATACATACCATAAAGGCATCACGTCACCATTGACTCAACCTTTGTCAAAATAACCATCAAAATGTACATTATTTTGTTATTTTTCATATATTTAATGTAAATAATATTTCTCAGCTCACATCATCTCTTTCAATTATGAAGAACTCATACTTTCTATTTTGTTAATTTCTGTTTTGTTTAAAATGTTTACCTGGTCTTGCTTTTAAGTCAGAGCTTACAGTGAAGTGGAAAACACAAACCTTATACCCAGATGGCAAATGGGTTTGAGTCTAGCTCTCCATTTATCAGCTGTGTGACCTGTTACAATTAACCTAAACTCTCTGTGCCTCACAAAGTATGCATATATTAATATCTACTGCAAAAGGTCTGAGGAATAAGCACTTATGTATGTATTGGATACGGAGCAGTGTAGCACATAGTAGGCTCTGTGTAAGTCTTTACCATTATGACTTTATAGTGAGAAAACAAACCTAACAAAGACAACTAATATTTTCTTCTACTTAAATCTGATTACGTTCCAAAGTTGCCATATTTTACCCCATCATTATTTTTTAAAATCACATTATTATAAAAAGTATGTGCATATTTTAATTCTAAGAAAATCGATTAGAAATTTGATTGGGATTTTCTGCATAGTTTTGAAGCTGAAAATATGGGATAATAATGTGATTCAAACACCTTCCCCCAGTCCCTTGAAGGGTCTAAAATATCAAACCAAATAAGAGTTGCAAATCAGTCTGTCATAAAAAGTAAAAGTCAAAATGATTGTGTTGCTGGGCACAGCGGCTCACGCCTATAATCCCAGCACTTTGGGAGGCCGAGGCGGGTGGATCACGAGGTTAGGAGACTGAGACCACCTTGGCTAACAGGGTGAAACCCTGTTTTTACTAAAAATGCAAAAAATTAGCCAGGTGTGGTGGCATGCGCTTGTAATCCCAGCACTTGGGAGGCTGGGGCAGGAGAATTGCTTGAGCCAGGGAGGTGGAAGTTGCAGTGAGCCGAGATTACACCACTGCACTGTAGCCTGGGCAACAAAGCGAGACTCCATCTCAAAATAAATAAATGGGCCAGGTGTGGTAGCTCACGCCTGTAATCCCAGCACTTTGAGAGCCAAGGTGGGCAGATTATGAGGTAAAGAGATCGAGACTATCCTGGCCAACACAGTGAAACCCCATCTCTACTAAAATATAAAAATTACATGGGTGTGGTGGCAGTGCCTGTAGTCCCAGTTACTCGGGACAGGAGAATGGCTTGAACCTGGGAGGTGGAGGTTGCAGTGAGCCAAGATCTTGCCACTGCACTCCAGCCTGGCAGCTGGTGACAGAGAGAGACTCTGTCTCAAAAATTAATTAATACATTAATTTAATTAAATGATTGTTTTAAAGTGGCTAGAATATAGTGTCACTGGCAGCAAAACAGATGAGTAGAACAACTAAGTCAAAATGTCAGATATCAAATATAGGGGGTACTTCTGGAATTCTGTTGAACAGTTTATATTGATTGAAAAACCAGTACATGTAAGAGCAACACATTCTTGTTATACAACAAATATAGTTATGGTAGCACGTAGAGACACCTGAGAACTTGAAAATAACAGACAGTAATACATTGTTGAAGCATATTAACTTGGCTATTTCTCATTTAACAAAAATAAATAAATAATTTCCTAATACTTGTAGAAAATGTATTTAATTTAGAAGGTACACCAGGTTTTCACTCATCTATTCGGCAACTATAACCAGATAACTTATCTAAGCCTGGGGGCGTGATTAAAGCCATGTTCTAACACAGACTGTTAACTGCCAACATCTATTCAAATTTAACATTCAACTTAAATAATCTATATCATAAATACAGCAAATATTAAATTGAAGATTTACAGACACATGCTGTGTCTGTAAATATATAGACACATATACACTGTCACTCTTAAGGAGTGAAAAATTAATAGCAAAGGGTTTTTTCTTAAATAATGAACAGAACTCTGTAATAGTAATGAGTTACCTGATTTCCCCATATTCATATATTCCATTACTGTTCTATTTAGAATGATTCAGAGCATGACAGTATTTGTTTTAGAGCCAAACTATTACGTAGATGAATAACCTAAGTTGAAGTTAAAACTAACTTCAATTACTTCATAAAATATTCAGGTCAAGAAAGTGGTAATATAATAAGCCTTTACTAATTGCAGAAATAATTTAACAAAGTCTTTAAGAAAGCAAATTGATGAATTCCAAACAGTGCAAAAAGAGTCATGCAATTTCAGAAACAGGGAAGTATCTAACATATTAAAGACAGGTCTACTCTGGACCTCATCCAAAGGAAGAGTTATTACTATACCAATCACTAACTTCATTTCCAAGGCAAGCTCAATGCCATTAGCAGCATTTTACTAAAAACCCAGTATCACTCTTCTAATTGGTGGCCTCTGTCTTTCTAAGGTAACTGACACTTTAAATATAACTGGCATAGGAAGCTGGGTAAATCTTACATTTGAAAATGTAACTGTAATAAGACAGGTAACAAACTTTCCTGTCTCTTTTACATACCTATGCACCACCTACAACAATTTTCTGGTTACTTTGAAATGAGGGGGGAGAACTATAAGGAGAGATAGGAACTAACATGAATAAAATGGACAAAACATTACGTTTGAGTTATACTCTCTATAAAGAAACTTTGTGATAAGGAATCAAAAGTATGAAAACAGTCCTGCACAATTGGAAATTTTTTTTTTGTCTTTACAATTCTTTAAATTTCTTAATTAAAAAAATTTAAAAGAAAACAAGGATTTATCTGAAGGTGAGTACTCCATATTCTAAAATTTCTAACTTTCTCAGCAGCTAAAGAGAATTTTCTTAGTATTATAAAGCTGGCTAAATATGGCAGATGTCATCTTTATCATTTCCTCAGCAGAAAATGGTTACTGTTTTTAAGTAATGGCTGGTAATTAGGATGATAAGATTTGCTAGCTAATAAGATAGTCAATCAGTTAGTAATTAGTTGATATACACTGGAGAAAACAGACATAGTCAATGTACATAAGCAGTCTAAAAGAATCAGGCTGATCAAGCTCAAGGGTAATTTTTCCAATAACCTCACAAGATCCAACAGTCAATAGTGCCACATGTTCCACTTTGTGAATGCGTTTGTGTAAAAAAAAAAAAGCTTTAAACGTGTGCAGAGATACCTTTATCAGCAAAACATAGGTCTGAGACAATTAACTGAAGAACAAATATTAATAGTATCCATTTCCTAACTGCTTTTTCCAGGAATCCTTAAGGGCTGAGATACTTTTCAAATCCAGCTATTCTAACAATATGGAGATAAGACTGTATATTGTATACTGGGAAGCAGGGATTACAGTAATACAGATAAACCCAAATTCCTGGTCCCACAATACAAACACCTAATTTATTCTAGGGTTGGTAAATAAAGGATCCCTTTAATTATCTGATTACTTGGGGAATTTAGCTACTTATCTATGCTTCCAAAATGTATAACCCCAGGCTACCTGAGGTGTACAGGTACAGAGTAATTACAATATATTTTAAAAGGCTGCTAAGAGAATCAAATAGCTCTGTAACCTACACAATAAAGTAAGGCATTATTATCAGCTACTGAATAACCAGTTTTATTTCCATTCTTTAAAAAAGAACTTTGATACATTATATTTGTACATATTTAGGAGGTACATGTGAAGTTTTTGCTACATATATAGAATGTGTAATGATTAAGTCAGGGTATTTAGGGTAATCATCACCCAAGTATTTATTATTTCTGTATGTTGCATACATTTCAGGTTTCCCATTTTCAAAATAAAATATACTGTTGTTAACTATAGTCATGCTATTCTTCAACCAAACATTATTCCTTCTATCTACTTGTAAGTTTGCACCCATCAACTGACTCTTCACCTCCCTCCCATGCACACACCCTTCCCAGTCTCAGGTATCTATTATTCCGTCTTCTACCTCCATATGATCTACTTTTTTAACCTCCCACATATGAGTAAGAATATGTCCTTCTGTGCATGATTTATTTAACATCATGACCTCCAGTTTCATCCATATTGCTACAAATGACAGGATTTTGTTTATTTTTATGGCTGAGTAGTACTCCATTGTGTATATATAACACATTTGTTTTATCCAATTCATCTGCTGATGGACACTCAAGTTGACTCTGTATCTTTGCTACTGTGAATAGTGCTGCAATAAACGTTAAGTACATGTATCCATTTGATATACTGATTTCTTTTCCTTTGGGTAAATGCCCAGTAGTGGAATTGCTGGATCATATGATAGTTCTCTTTTTAGTCTGGCAAATTTCCATATTGTTTTCAATAGTAGTTTTACTAATTTACATTCCCATGAACAATGTACAAGGGTTCCCTTTACTCCATATCCTTGCTAACATTTGTTACTGTATGTCTTTTTGATAACAGCCATTCTGACTAAGGCAAGATGATATCTCATTGTGGTTTGGATTTGCATTTCTCTGATTACTAGTGATGTTGGGCATTTTTTCATACACCTGCTGGCCATTAGTATGTTCTTTTTTGAGAAATGTATATGTGTGTCTCTCTTTTGCCCAGTTTTTAATGGGATTATTTGTTATTGTTACCCTGTTATTTGTATACGCTGCATGAGTCCCCAGTCAGATGAGTAGTTTGTGAATATTTGCTTCCATTCAAAACGTTGCCATCTCACTCAATTCATTGTTTCTTTTGCCATGAAGAAGCTTTTTACTTTTATATAGTCCAACCTGCCTGTTTTTGCTTTTACTGCCTACGTTTTTGAAGTCTTAGCCATAAAACCTTTGCTTAAAGCAACATTCTGGGAGAGAGATCCAAGATGGCTGATTAGCAACAGCTCAGGAATGTAGCTCCCAGTGAAAGTGCAGAGAACCGAGTGGACGTCGCACTTTCCGACGAATTTTTGTTGGCCACAGACCGGGAGATTCCTGGCAGAGGAGCCACATGGGTCGCCAGCATGACTCTTTTGGCCAGCGCGGCTGTTTTGCTGGTGCCTCAGCGCAGTGCTTCTCGGTGCAGAGTATACGGGACGGACGGGCTCGGCTGGTCCCATCCCCACAAGGAAAACAGCAATTGGAAGCGCTGAGGACTGAGAGTTTCACAGCAAGCACAGCGAACCCGGGAAGGTCCGGCTCTGTGAGGAATGGGCATCCGCCAAACGAAAACTAAGAAACAGAAAAAACTGCATCACCGGGCGGAGAGAGATCCAAGATGGCCACGTAGCAGCAGCTCAGGATTGTAGCTCCCAGTGAAAGCACAGAGAGCGAGTGGATGCCGCAATTGCAGAAGAATTTTTGATGCCCACAAACTGGGAGATTCCCAGCGAAGGAGCCACACGGGTCGCCAGCGCGACTCTTTTGGCCGGCGTGGCTGTTTTGCCGGTGCTCCGGCGCGGCGCTTCTCAGTGCGGAGTATAGGGGACTGGGTGCCCTTTTAGTCGGGCTCCGCTGGTCCCATCTCCACAAGGAGAAGAGCAATTGGAAGCACTGAGGACTGACAGCAAGCACAGCTGAACCCGGGAAGGCTCAGCTCTGTGAGGAAGGGGCGCCCGCCGAAGGAAAACTAAGAAACAGAAAAAAATTCATAACCAACAAGCCAGATGTCCACTCAGAGACCCAATCTGAAAGTCGGCAATTACAAAGACGACAGGTGGATAAATCCATAAAAATGGGAAGAAACCAGTGCAAAAAGGCTGAGAACACCCGAAATCAGAATGCCCCTCCTCCTACAGGGGATCACAGCTCCTCATCAGCAAGAGAACAAGGCTTGACAGAGGATAAGTGTGATGAACTCACAGAATCAGGCTTCAGAAGGTGGATAATAAGAAACTTCTGTGAGCTAAAAGAACATGTTCTAACCCAATGCAAAGAAACTAAGAACCTTGAAAGAAGATTTAACAAAATGCTAATGAGAATGGACAACTTAGAGAGGAATATAAGTGAATTGATGGAGCTGAA